>VYZS01018711.1:71081-126629 GCA_013400695.1 Neodrepanis coruscans | reverse complement strand
GGGAGGGAGGGAGGGAGGAATGTGTGCTGCTCCTGGCTGAAGAACCCGAGGCTGAGCACAGAAGCTGCCAGTGATGGATTTCCCAGTTTCCAGGCCTCCTGCAGGAAGGTGTTGATCCTGCAGGCTGGGATCAGCCCAACTCAGCAAGTCCCGAGTTTTCCTGTGCTTAGCAGCATGTCAGGAATCACTTCCAGAAAGGGGGTGGCAGCAGTACCCATTGATGGAGACAGTGGTGCCAACAAACATGCCTGGACAGATACTGCAGAGAGTGGTGGGAGGAGATGGATGATGTACCAATCCTTTCCTGCAGGTCTGGGGAAGAGACAACATCATGTGCCTTCTGAGCAGGGAATACACAAACGATGTCTTTCCTCTAAAGAAACAGAAGCCCAAACCAGCTTCGCCCCCTGGCTTTATCCTGTGTTTAGTCCAAAGAGCCCTGCTTTCTAGGGTGGAAGATCTGTGATGGGTGGACATCTGATCCTTAAGCTGGCTCAGAACCAAGGGGCTTCCTCTGAATCCTCCATGTCCGGGGGCAGGCTGAAGCAATGGCACTCCTCCTGAGGGAGCCTGCTTTTCCACAGAGACTGTCCAACCTGGGTGACACCACTGTGGCAACAAAGCATCCTTTGCCCTCAGAGATCTCCAGAAACCCCACTAGCACCATCTGAATTCAGACCTTGTTAAGATGCTCAGGAATCAGCCTCCATTCCACATCTTCAGCAGCCTGAGACTCTGATTATAATGAGCTCCACTAATTAGACTGTTTTAATTCAAAGGCCAGCAGGCTCAGAGAGATGAGAATCAAGGGAACCTTTGTGAGGCATTTGCTGGGATTTCCAGCCAGCGTAATTCCTCCAAACTGCCCACTGGTGAGTCCTTTAGCAAATGCCTTCTCTCCCACCTCTCTCCCCAGAATGAGACCTTGGACAGGAAGGGCAAGGAAGGTCTCCAACTTGCCAGACAGACCCCAGTGCTTCCATTCTCCAGCAGACCCCTCTGGGGGATGAAATGACAGCTGTTTCCAGTCAAATGAACCTCCTTCTCTTCCGATGTTTGCTTCAATTGTTATTCAATTGCACAGATGAAAAAACAACTCAGGAAGGAGCTAATTAGAGGAAGACAACAAAGCAGATGAACTGAGGTGGTACTGGGAAAGGAGGTAGTGGATGGTATAGAAAGGAATGGAAATCAGTCTTGACAGGAGCAGCAAATACATGGAGATGATCAACAGGGACAATGTGGTGGATGAGCAGAGCAGAGTGCATGGCTGGTGGCTGATTCAAGCATGTCAGGAGCCACCAGGACTCAGACTCATGTGCTTTGTGTGCTGCTAGTGGTAGATACCCAGAATCCAATGCCAGTTCACATCCTGCCTGTGGCCTGTCCCACCCTTCACTTCACCCACCCTGGGTCACCTTGGAGAAGCCATGACCAGGCTGGTGGGCCCATTTTGCAGCTTTCCCAGAAGACCAAGGCTTGGCCTGCTCCAGGCAGAGCTGCACCAACTCTATGGATAAATGGAGCTCTCCCAAGACCTGCAGATGACCCAGGTATCTCTGACTGTAGTTTGTGCCATTAGAGCTATGGCTTGAGGGATGAATTTTGTCCTGTTCTTACTACCTAAACTGTCCTGAAGCCATGTATTTTCAATCACAACTACAAGATAATCTCTATATGAAAATAAAAAGCACCTGACTGTCATGTCAACCTACAAGAATTGCTAGAAACTTAAGAAACAGCGACTTGCCACCCATCTCCTCTCTGTACCAGCCTTTCTACCTGGGAATTCCAGAACAAGCTGCTGATTTGCTTTGAGCCTGAGTTTCCCTTTTCTGTAAAAATTGGAGTCCACTTCTGCTTGTGTTCAGTGATGGTAATAGAAACATCTTAAAATGTGCCCACAAAAGGGACTCCACAAGATCCTTAAAAAGTTGCTATTTGGTACCTTGGGAAGGTATGCAGGGGATCAGATAGCTGAGAAGGACAAGGAGACTCAGAGATCCTTTAGGCAAGTTTTTGGCCAAACCATAGCGCCCACAGTCCATGGGAACTGGTGATTGAATCCAGCCATAACTTGGCTCTCTATCTGGTCCATCCAGAAATTCAAATCTAGAATTCCCAGCTCAGGCAGCTGGGAAAAGGCAGGTACTGGCCTGTCACTCCAGCTCCATCCTTTCAGTGGCACTATCTCCTGTCTCCCGTGTTTCTCTTCATTACCAAAATCCCCCCAAGACACCATTGATGATGGAAAACCATCGGAGAGGCAATTAGAAAGAAGTTAAAGTGAATTACATCTGCTGGGTTTATTTTCTGTTTTCTACTAAGGCTGCTGCCAATTATTGTGCAATTAGGCTGCCTTCATTAGCAAATGAGATTAAAATTAACATCGTTAATTACTTGTTCCGTTAAACAGGGGAAAGCAGGCATTTAAGGGGGAGATGCAGAGAAGGTTGTTCTTGGAGCAGATGCAGTAACATTCTCCAGCACTGTTTCTTCAAGGTTTGCACTGGATTATTCAGTTTTGCTAACACAGCATTTAAATTCACACTTCTAATGCAAGGCCTTGCAGGAACATGGCACACATTGCTGAAGAATATCATCCTCACACATTGTAAAACAAAAGCTGATGGCCACAGGGAGTGGCCACTGGATTGCTCCCACCAGGGACTGAAGGGAAACCTCTGTCCTCAGTTGCTGGTGCACTTGATGTGATTGTCACCAGGAATTTCTAACGGGGTCCATGAGGTGAGCTGGGTGTGTGGCTGATACTGCCAGCAATGGGGGCAAGAAAGACAAAACAGCTGTTGCTATTTATCGCAATATTTTCTTGGCACTGGACACCAAAGAAGACTCTTTCCTGGACTCAGGTACTGGAGAAGGAGGTCAAGGAGGAGCAGCAGAGCTCCAAATTGATGGTGTTGTCTTCACAAGCCAACTCAATGGTATTGCTGCAAAACTCAGATGCTGAATAAGTAAAAAGTGACGCCACTGATCTACCAGGCCACACTTTGAGCTTCCTGGATCACAGGCTGGAAAGAACCCCAAGAAGTCACCTAGCCCAGCCTGCAGTCCCCACACACAGTTGATATGGCTGCATCTTTTTCACTTGCTGTCTCTCTAGGCACCAATGCAGGCCCTCCCCCTCTGAGACATTCTGTTTAACATTTTGCTTTCTTTTCCCTTGGGAAGTGTTTAATTAGAACTGCAGTTGCCCAGCACTAAATGTGCTGCTCCCCATGGACACGGAAAAGTGATTGATCCCATTCTGTTTGCATCTGCCTTTTTCACATTTCAGAACCATTCCTGTCTTGCCTGAGTTCCTCCTCTCTGGATTAAACCATCCCAGTTTACTCAATCTGTCTTTGTAGATCATGCCTGCTAGTCTTCAGTCAGTTAGTCAGTCAGTCAGTCAGTCAGTCAGTCAGTCAGTCAGTCCTCCTTGCTCTGGACTTCTCTCTATTGCTTTGCAACTTTCTGGATGAGTTGTGCCCAAAACTGGACCCAGCATTCAGCTGAGATCCCCATAACACTGGGCAGAGTGGGAACACTTTATTGTGTGTCTTGCTGGTGATACTTCTGTCTAGACTCTTCTGTCTGACATTTTTCACAGTAACTTGACATCTCTCATTCACACCATGATCAAAAATGAGCCCCAGTCTTTTCTGCAGGATTTCTGCCTCGTCAACTCTGTATTTCTGCATCCTGCTTGTGAACAGTTCATTATTCCTGCCTAGATGTAGAATCCAGTACTTATCTCTATTAAATGGCATCTTATTTTTTCCAAACCATTTCTCCAATTTGTCAAAATCATTTTAAGAGAAATAGGCAGATTGAAAAGGTCCCTTGGAAAACATGGAGTGTAATAAGACAGCCTTGAATTTCAGATAGAGCCTTGCCAGGCTGAGGTTTCCCATGGATCTATGCCTGTCTTTTCTTGCTCTGCAGCATCTAAAAGCAAAATGGGGCCCGTGTGAGGGATGTTGTGGCAGGCTGAAACATAGGCTGCCTCTTCAAAGCATGCACATGTGCAAACAGTGTACAACCCCCCAGGATATGTACTGCAGTGGCTGCAGAACCAGTGCTCAGGCTGCTCTCTCTGCATGCAAAGCTCAGTTCATGCTGGAGTCCTTGCAGGGAACTGCAACATCCCTCTCCAACTGCAAGCAAAACCAGAGACTCCAAAACTGGACCAGAGACTTAAGAAATGGACTCAAACGAGCTCCTGACAGTGAGGATCTGCTGCACTGGTTACCTGGCAGCCTGTGGGGTGGTACTTCTGTAATGGACTCTCTTTTCTCTGTACAGGTAGCAGCAGTACACTGCTGAGAGCTTCCATGGATGAGGGAAAGGCAGAGGAAGGGGAGCCTTCTATTAGATCTTCTTTGGAATACACAAATCTTTTCATTAGGAATAAGAACATCAGGCTCCAAGTGAACAAAAGCTGGGGTCACTTATTGTCTATCCCCTTGCTTGCACGTTCCTCTACCCTAAAAATCCCAAGTGTTCCTCTGCCACAGCTCAGAACTTATGCTAAAAAGGAGCAGCCTAGCTTGACTCCATGCTCTGAAGAAGCATGTAGAGCTCAACCAGTCTCACCTGTTGTATTTGGAACCACTGGCTGATTTCACAGAAGCCATTTCCCCTCTGTGTGAGTTTCTCAGGTGCACAGAAGATCCAGCAATTATGAGTGGCAGTGGCAGTGACCACACAGCCCAAGCTCAGCACACATGGGCTTTGCCCTTTGCTGGATGCATCTGAATCCATCACATTTTTTGCTTTCCTGACACCCCTGTGAAGCTGGGAGGAGAAATATTCCCATCTCTCCAAGTAGAAAACTCAATCAGAAAGAGATTTAACAATCTACCCATGGCTAGTCATGAGCAGGAGGCCACTTGGGGGACTAATACTACTTCTTAGTCAGGGGAGATTTTCAGTGTTGATGATCTGTGAAATGTTTGCCTTGAATTTCCTTTGGACCCAGCACAGAGCAGTATCTTATTCAAAGACTGCATTTAAGAATGGCCATGAACTTTATTATGTGTGTGCCGCAGCTTCCCGGACCCCCTCAATAAGGAAAGCAGTCAGATCTTGAGCAACGCGATACCTTGTGCATAGCAACAAGCCAGCTGGCTCTGAAGAGTCTTTTCTTATGCAGACCTCATCAAAAAATGAAATGAGAAAATAAGTAGACAGGACTAGGCAGGGAATTCTTCTGCCCTTGTGCCCCAAGGGGAGTATATCCAAATTAATAGGCCTTTTCCACTGCTAATGACTCCATGAAGATGTGGGAGTCACAGGCCACATCATCAGCCAGTGTAAATCAGTGTGTACCTGGAGAGACTGCAGGAACATTAATTTACATTCATCTTAGCCAGCCCAGCTTACCAGGAGTCCCAGGGTAAGCCAAAACCAGAGTCCCTGGACCTCACCTGGCTCCCTCTGGGAGATGTGCATATGGATAGGGATGCTATTCCAAGCCTCCAGATCAAAAGCCATGCAGTGTTGTACCGCTCCTGGTAAAATCCTTACCAATGCCAAACCATCCAGCATTGGGATTTCCGTGGTCCTCCTTTGGGAGAAAAGATGAAAGGAAACCAGCAAAGGAGAGATGCACAAGGGAAAAAAACAAGTGATGTGATGGGGTCAGTGGGCTGGGAGGGGCTAAGAAAAGGTGCAAAGGGACTCAGAGGAGTACACAGGGCAGGAAAGATGGATGTATGGGTGAGGGAGAGAAAAACTGGAGATAAACAAGTGATACAGAATTTTCGTGTCAGACTCCTCTGTGAGGGCAGATTTATCTGCCTCCTTTCTCTAGGAAATTCATTAGGCATTTGTGCCTCCCTCTTTTCCCTGCCAATGCACTCCAGCTTTGCTCAGGAACAAAACAGTAACTCACGTCCCTGCACTCTCCTCTCCCAGCACAGCATCCTCCAAGCCCAGCTCTGCTCCTTGTCTCTGGCTCCTGTGAGGAGCTGACAGGGATAGGCATCCTGGGAGTCTGCAAATATTCCTTCAGGAATTTGCAGACAAACAAGCAGAAACTCTCTGGTGACACCAGGGTCGGTGTGAGATTGACCCATGGGTGAGCAGCATAAATGCTTGCCTGGGAGTAAGAAGGAAGAGGCTCCAGGAGCAGGGTGTGTTCTCTAGTCAGTTTGCATAATTTATCTATAACTCAAGCTAAAGGAAATTGGAGTAGCCTGTTCCAACATTCCTTAATTTGCCAATGAAGTGGCTATGGAAAGAGATAAGAAATAAGGTCTGAAATCTTAAAAGAAGCCATTAGGGAAACATAGAAGCAAAGAGCAGCCGAAATGCATGTTTGTGAGCCGATAAGATTCTGAACATTTCTTTCAGCAGCTGAGAGCCAGAGGTATCAACAAGGTAGACAGATTAAATTCCTACAGGCATTAATTAAAAGAAGTCTGATGAAGAGAGAAATTAAGGCCCAAACACTGAGCAGAAACAACTGTTATTTTTTCTTTGGAGAATGCTTAGCTCCAAACAACTGCTGTGAGGGAAAAAACCCTTGTGGATTTAAAGGTGTGGGATGCAGATGGGAAATGTGGAAATGCATCATGATAGGATAAGGGCCACAAGGTAGATGGAACAAAAATATTGGGATGAATCCGACGGTGGTGAAAGAGCAATGAAGAAAGACAAGGAGAAGCTGTGGGCAGCCTACAAAAATGTGGATGTAGAAAAAGCAGTGAAATCCTAAAGACTGCAGTGGTCATGGTATAAGGTTCCCAAGATAAAAGAGAGCTCAGTAAAGCATTACCTGATTTCCAGCTCCTCTGTGAGAAGAGATGGAGGAAGGGCACAAGCACAGTGTGGTTACAGCTGGAACAGAAGAACAGAAACATGCTGGGATCAGTCTCTGTCTGTGCAGAGCTTGGAAAAAGGAGAACAACCTATCTATGAATTCTCACCTGCTTGTAAAATTGGCTATGGGGAGCCCATGTGTGCTTTATGTGTAGCTGCCCAGCAGGGATGTGGGGAGCAGGTGTCCTGGAACCTGAAGACACCTTCAGGCAGTGCTTCCCCCTGAACACACACACAGAGACCTGTGAGGAAGAATAACCTTGTGAATAAGGAATAAACTCAGGGACTGGCCCATCCTGAGCAGACTCCTAGTTCTACAACAGATGCCAGGCAGACAGGAGGACTTGAGGTAAGTTGTTTGCCATAAGCTCCCCTTCCTAATGAAATAAAAGTGCCTTTCTACCCTTCATCCTAATCCTTTTCTTTTGTACCAAATATAATTGGTACATGCACAGTGCCAGGAGGTCTCTGGACTCAATATTGAAGCAAACAGGACTTACTACACCTGAAAGATTAGTGGCTGCCAGGTTTATCGTTCCACCTGCTGCAATGGCACAGGAGGGTGGTGATTTTCCCTCTATCCCTGTAACATTTGTGTGGGCGAGTCCTTTTCCATCAGAAACCCCAGCCTGTGTGGAAGTGTGTTGATTCGTGTTTAGCTGCAATCCTGTTTCCTCTGGAAGACACATCCAGCTGAAGCCAGACAGATTCCACCCACCACAACACAGTACAGCTGACGTCTTGTGGCAGTCCCTCGAGGACACATCTCCAGAAAAAGAATCACACAGCTGCTCAGCTTGGCTCTCAAACTCACCACTTCTCTCCCCGCTTTTTTTACCTTTTTTTTTTTTTTTTTTTTTTTTGAATTTTTTTTTTTTAGNTTTTTTTTTTTTTTCTGAATTGCTTTATTTACATCATTTCCCCCCCAACAGGCTGACAGAGCAGTGAATGCTTTGTGGCCAGGAAGGCTGGTCTGGCAAAATCCTCGCTGGAAAACACTGGAGTGTCTCAGAAACACAGTGCCGAACTTGGGATCACATTGTAATGCAGCTGCAATGTGCTATGGATTAAACACCAACTTGGAAGTTCACAGGAGTGAAATGTCAGCTCAGGGGTTGATTTCATTCACCTGACATTCCTGTTAATAACAATGCCTAATTAGAAAGGCTTTTAAGCATCCGTTACATTAATTTAACGTGCAAATCTCATGGAGCTTTATTGGAATTTTTTTCCCCTGTAAAATTAACCCTGCAGGCTTGTTACACATGTTTTCATTAGGGACTGTGAGCAGTGGGGTTATTTGATGAATTAGAATCAGGCCCTTAGTCTTCCTAACTTTGTATTTCAAGTTCTTTTATGCTGATAAAGCCCTAATTTGTTCTCCCCCTCCACTCCCCCATTAGTTTAATATGTGCTACAGACTCCTCACACTGTGGCTGAGGGCTAGAAACCCAAATTCTCCACTGCCAATTTCCATGCCATGCAGATAAAAGCCTGTAGTTCACAGCCTTTCATACCAGCTGGTGCTAATTCTGGTGTGCAGCCTTGCTCTGCTCCGTGGAGCATGTGCTGCTCACATGGCTTTTTTCCACACTTCCAGCTGCCAAGCTGTCTCTAAGGGAGCTGAAAAAGCACCACGGGGTTGCCCCAGTATTATTTGCCTTTCTAAGGGTGATAGATGGCATCTTAGGCAGAAGTGAGGCTTCTACCACTAAGGGCACAATGTGCTCCAGCAGGAGCTAGAAGATCCCAGGGATGTTTTATTTTGCAGGGAGAGGAAGAACAGAGGCTGTTAAAGATCACACGGCTCAGCAGAGAAAGGGACTGGCACTTCTGATGGCCCCACATCACACACACCTCTGATGCTCTTGCCACAGTCTCAAACTGGCTGCAATTACGTGTGACTGGGCCGAGTGCCCACAGGATGAGTCCTCTTTGAAAGCTCTTCCATGCCTTGGGAGCCCAGACCTTTGGAGAACAGCCGGGGCTATTTCTAGCATTGGGATTCATTAAAGTGTGTCACTACATTAAAGTTTAGACTTCCATTGAACTTCCCAGCTTGGTAGAACACATTACAATGATTTTAATGATGGATCCACTTGGGGATCTGAGAGAGAAAAAGCTGGAGGAACAGGAACAAATACTTGACTGGCATAAATCTATGGAATTGCTTGACATCTGACATGAAAACAATTCCCCTGTCACACAGGCTGTGCTACTGAAATTGAACATAAATGACAAAAGAATCCCACTGATGTGGTAATGGAGGAGAACACACACATCACCTGGTTCTCCAGCAGCCCACCACAGGATGGTTTCCCTTCTGATATTTTGTTCTGTTGCAGCTTCACCAGATCTACAATTCTCACCTGATTTGACCTCTCTCCATAGTAAACTACCCTATCGCCTAATGCAACAGATGTAAGAATATTTTCTGATAACCACAGAGATTTCTCCTCTTATTAAGAATCTCCCTTGAGTCACTGAACATTAATATTACCCATCTGTAGTATTCCTTCTATCACAATATGCAGGCACTTATCATGTACTTCATAGTTGTTACTTTGCCAAGCTGTATATAATTAGATTTTTTTAATCTTTCCCTGTTAATCAGACCCTTTGAACTCCCCGTACATCCAATAGTTTTGTTGCTCTTTCTTGAAGCTCCCAAGTTTGTCAATACTCATCTCCTAATGAGGTGTGCAGCAGGGGATGCAGTGTCACAGCTGCCTCACAGGGACAGGAAGCATGACCCTGGCCCCTGTGCACACAGTGCCATCAGCCCTTCTCTGCAGCCACAGCACATCTAAACTTTTCCCCTCTATAATCTCCACATCCCTTCTGATCATCTTCTGGCTCAGAAGTCCTCCAAGGCTCTGTTGAAGATGATGGAGATCTTTTCTGCCAGCTCAGTGCTCTGCTACCTCCCTCCTACCACTCATCATACAGATCAAGTTATTAGCTGGGAGTCCGACTGGCAGACCAGGGCAGAGACATGGATAGGGAATGAAAGGCACGCAGAGATTTTGTATGCAAGTTCAGCTCTTCTGAACACTTTTGCATTGGCATTGCCTAAGTAACTAGTGCAGTTTGCTCCCTGCTGAGAATTTGTTGCTGGAAACCTGTCCTGCCTAATTTCCTAGACTTCCCAAAGCTATATCCTTTGAAAAACAAGCTCCTCATCTTCCCTCTCTCAAACTTCCCTCTGCTAAATAGCATTTCCTCAATCCTTCCTAGCTGCTCAGGAGCTGCTGCCTGGGTTAACATATTCCTTGCTGTCAGGGGCAAAATCCACCCTCTGCTCTGCATAAAAGCAGTCTTGGGCCAAGAACCATCACACTTGATGTGAAACTGATGCTCAGATTGAAATGGTAAGTGGGATTTCAGCTGGATGAGATCTGGATGTGAATCCTATTAGGAAGGTTAGGGCATCTGCTGGGAAAATTTTGACACACACCCCATGTCTGTCTTGCCCCAAACTCGTCTGACAAAAGGCACGAAGACTGGAGCTCTCTCTTGCTAAGAGCAGACAGGGGCTGTAAAAGGATCAGGAGTGATCTGGAAATGCTGCCTTGGAGTCTAGGGTTGAATAAAAAGCACTGCAGCTCAGGCTGCCTGGGTTCCCCTGTCATTCCCACTCTTCTGATGATGCTGTCTCTCATCCCTGTCATGGATGCTCTGTGTTGAGATTCCTTAGAGGCTGAATCTCACCTCCTGAGCTGACAACACCTTATCTCAGCAGCTCAGCCAAGCAGGAGAACTCGGCACAGGTGACAAAGGCTGAGATGTGCCTGCTAATTGTGTGCATGCTGCTTTTCCAGAGGATGGCAGGGCCCGGAAAGTGACAGACTAAAAAAAGCTTAAATCTGAAAAAAAAAAACTGACCCACAGACTACCTAACAACTCTTCAGTTATTTAGAAAGGAAAAGAAAGCATATTTCTGACTATTTCCCCAAAATCAGGGAAGAAAAAAGGTGTAAGAATGTGTCAAAAGCAAAAGATGCAGAGAGATGAGAGAGTTACAAAAATCCAGAGGTTGAGCTTCTTATGTGGGATATAAACCTCTGAGTTCAAGTCCTGGGACCCATTCCCTGCCTGCAGAATAAGGCTGCTGATGCTACCATAGGACAAATCCTCCTCAGATGAAAGAGGATGGCTTAGGAGAACCTCCCACTCCCTAACAACAGAGGGAGGGAGAACATCCTTCCCTCAGGGATTCCCAAAGCCCACGAGGCCAGGCAGGGCTGGCTTTGAGGGAGACAAAGAGGAGCTTCACTGCCTGCCTGCCAAGGGGTTGGAGGTCCACAGGTGAAATGCTGTGAGGAGCCTGATGATCTGAGAGCAGTGAGGGGCTGCTCAGAGCTCCTGCTCTTGCTGCACCAGAGAAAGGGGTAATGACAGAGTGGCTCCTGTTTGTCAGACAGCACAGCAGCAGCCCTGGCCTGGGCCTGCTTAGGCCTGTCTTCTCCCAGCAGGCTGAGAAGGGATTTACATAATAACATGCCTATTTTAACTTTGCTTCATTGGCTCCTGACAAGATACAATATTTTTGATTAAACAGCTTCCTAGGAAGGAGCTGCTGCCTTAAACCGCTCGCACTCTCTCTGACCCCGTGCGATCTCATTAGTGGTCCCCTCAGACACCATCTGATGGCATCTTAAATTCCTCTTTTCCTTCTTCCTCTAAACAAGCTCTTCAGGGTAGGGCAGGACCCTCCTTAGTAGCCTGCTGTGTCCAGGGTGTTCTGTCAATGCTGTGGCATCAGTCTTTTGCCTCTCCCACCCCATCAGTCCCAACACTGGCTTTTCTCCAACTGCTTCTCTCCCTCAGTCCTTCTTCTCTTCCTTTCTTCCCCTATCAATCTCTGATCTGACTTTTTAGTTTCTCTTTATCTCATACCATCTGTCTCTTTCCTTGCTGCTGTCTTTTTTTTCCTTCCTCCACTGACCAGCCCAACAGAAAGAGATAAATCTCTCAAGCCAAGGAGACCACGTCCTCCATATATATTTGTGTGACTGTCAGGTGCTACAGCAACAAAGATCAAATCCACCGGCTAACTCAACAGAGAGATTCAATAAGAGCAGAGAGTTATATTGATAGGAACAAGGCAAATGGATAGTTTTGATTTTAGTAGATTATTGACTGCATGACAGAGGGAAAAAAAAGGCTTCCCAGCAGCGTGGCTGGGGGAGCAACTCTTCCCGATGCAACACAGCCAAGCAAAAGGAGTGAAATATGAGAGAGGGAGCACTCCATGGCATGTCTGACAGTCCCATCATCTGCGTGAGGAATAGTCCTCCCTGCCAGATGAACCACTTGGAATACATAAGAAAAAAGATGAGATCTGCTTTCAGCTAAGCCTGAAGTGAGCTGGGCTGTGCAGGGAATTGGGGGGCACTCCTATGTAACTCCCCTGTTACATCCAGACACCAGAGGAACATCCCCATCTCTCAGAAGGATCCTGTCAGTGTGGAGGAGATTGACTGAAGTCAACACAGAACTGTGTAGGGTGCAGGGTGTGTTCCTCTCCAGTCTGACTCCAAATACAGTGTGTGTCTGATACATGGCACTCAGAATGGCTGATACTCTGCAGTGGATATATCCTTGCTACTCTTGTGCCTGTTTAATGTCAGGAGCTGAAAGCCTACGGGATGTGCACACAGTTCCCAGAGGAATCTGGGTCAGGGCAAGAAATCATCTTTGGTTATGGTTCTTTGCTGTCCAGATCACTCAGTGCTGCATTCCCCCATGATCACATTTTGCACACAGATTATTTGCTTTCAGTCCTTCCGTGAGAGAGAAAGAAATTCAGATGCAAGGCTCACTTAGCAAGAGTTTACCTGCAAACATATCCCTGGAGAGGCTCACACACAGAGTGAAAGCTGGGGAGCTAAAGGTTGCAAAGGGAAATCAGGCACATGACTATGGCGTAGCAACAACCCCACAATCCCCATCAGACTTCGAAAATCAAGAGCCAGGAACATCTCTCTTCCTGTGATTATCACCCCAAAACATGGGGGGAACAACTGTTCATGGGACAGTTGGGGCATTTCTTCCCCTCTTCCACATCAGCCACTGCCAACTGCAGTAACACTCTGGGGAGCAGATCCAGTGTCCTGTAGGCTCTTAGACCCTCCACACTCTCCAGCTCTCTTCCAGCCCAGCCTGTGGTCAGCCCTGGGACAAAACACTGCAGTAGGACAGGGAGTATGGGCACCAAACACATAGACACCTCGAGCTTTTCCAGCCACACAAACCAGATCAGCAGCTCAGCTCCAGCCACATCCTTGGACATTCACAGAGCACCTGTGGGACCTGCTGAAAACAGCCAGGAAATCACAGGAGAGGCATTTAATTTGTAGTGCCTCAGATCAGGGTCCCTGATAGGAAATGTCCTGGAAACAGCAGAAGGATGTGGGCTGACCTCCAAACAGAGCAGCCCTGAACAGGAACAACCAGAACAGAGGAGCAAGGATCAAATCACTTCACCTCCAGACCAGCAAAAAGGGGCAGCATTTAGCAAATATTAAAAAACCAAAAATGACAGGGGGCTGCTAAAGCATCTCTCTGAGAGCCTGGAACCCCAGGAGTGACATAGAGCCATTTAGAGCATTGAACTGGATTAATTGAAACACCAGAAGGCTGAAAAATTAGAAAGGAGGCATGAATATGGGGTGTGAAGGGTATTTCATCTCTCTGTGCTTAATTTTAGCCAATTAGCACTCATCCAGGGAAAGGGAGAACCGATAAGTGCTAAATAACAAGAGTGTGAGCTCAAGTGTGAATAGGTACAAGCAGGAAGAGAGACCCTTTCAGCAGCATCCACGTCAATACTCAGAGATGGAAAAACACCATGAAATTATTTCTTCTGCATTATGGGAAAGGAAGGAAATCTTACAGTACAAACACACTAATGGGCTACACAGGGATCTGAAGGATTGTTGAGGTATTAGAGCAGGCTGCATTAGGGGAGAAAAAAAAGAGCAAGAAAAGAAACAGGGTTTTCAGGGAGATTTCATCCAAATCGATTAAGTGAGAAATGTAAAGGGGCAGCATTCCATGGGGATGGAGCTGGTAATTGGCCCACGCAAGCCCTGACAGAGAAAAGCACTCAGGATGCAGGCTGGAAGGTAAGCATGTGGCTGACAGGTTTCCTTCAGTCAGGAGCCAGGAGAGATCACGAAGAGAAAAGTTTCTCTATGCTAATCCTCTGCACAAATCTGCGAAGCCCCACTTATCTTCCTTCACATCCCTCCTTAAAAATCCCTGCTTGCTGCAATGCCTGTAAAACACTGACAGTGCCAAAGCAGTCGGTGCAGCAGGACCGAAGCTTATCACAGTCACCAGATTCTGGTATCGCTGTGCCCGTCCGTGTTCTTTGTGCTGACTTGCCTCTCATCTCAGACTAAGCTCTCTGCGATGGAAACTGTCTTTGTGTTCAAAATGTGGGACAGGTGGAGGGGTCAGGCCCCCAAGGAGGGGTGAGGAAGTGCAGCACACAAGGTCTCTGCAGACCAGCGAGGGACAGTGCCTCAAACAGAATGAAAGATGCAAAACAGGGACCAGGGTGAAAGCTGGGCCAGAGGGGAAGACGCCATACAAGGTCTCTGAAAGCATCAGATACATATTGTCACTCACATTCTGCATGTTTCTCCTGAACCAAGGTATTTGTGATTTGTTCCCTCGAGAAAAGCAAAGAGAACACTTGTTCCTCCTTTTGTATTTCCCTCTCTCTAGAAAATCAATGAGAACTTGGTACAGGAGAGGGAAGCAACAATCTGAAATAGCCAAATAGCGTTTAAAATGCACTCTTTAAAAATCCACATAATTCAGGGTGTAAGATTGATTAAAACTAGCTCCTGACTGCTCCCAAGAAACCTCAGTGGACAAATTTTGCAACAAGATGGGACAGAGATGAGGAAGCTGCTCTTTGGAAAACAGCTTTATCTGTGTCTTTGGGTTCAAAGGTAACATCAGCTCACAGCTGAGATCTGGACAGGTTTATAGCCATGAGCCTAAGGAAAAAAAAAATCTGCTTTCTCCCTTGTTTATTTTCGAGATAGAAGTGCTCTGGAAAGTGCAAACCAGCTTGGGGTCCCTTACTGCTGTCCCCTGACTCACATGGATGTGCAGAACCAGCACCTCAGGTGAATAAAGCAGCAGGTCTGTAAGGATCATGATCCTGTCACCATGCGGAACACTGAGGGCTCTGCTGAGGTCTTGCCAGGTTTAGGGCTGGCTCTGAAATCTCTTAAGGCTGACCAGGGGAAAAAAAAGCACTTTTTTTTTCCATGTATTATTTCTGGTTGCTTTTTCTGTCAGTTGCTCACGAAATAGGTGATAGAAGGCTTGGAAAGTATTTAAAAGGTGTTTTAATGAATGTCTAATCAATGCTTACAGATTACTATAAAGCCTAAACAGTCAATAGGTTGCTTATAATATTCTGTAATACCTTCTCCTGACATGCTTATAATCACCTGCTAAGTTATGCTACTGATGTCTATAATGCCTATTAATCATTTATTAATCTTTCATAAGCCACTTGCAAATGAAAGCGTAATATAAACTGTGAGATCCTTCTGCCATCCATGAGCATCACACTTTCTGGGATTTAGGGAAGTATCAGTCAAACAGAGACATTATTTGAGCCCAAACTTAAGTCTGTGGCACTGCTGGGTAATTCACTACCTTTGGTAGGATTTGAGGGAGAGTGGGAATGGCAAGGGCAGCTGATAGTTCTGTGGTTCAGATGATGTCAAAGTGGTGCTCAGGAAAAATGAAATAGTCACGCACACAAAAGCTCCATGAAGAAAATCCTCACAGAGAGAGGGAGAGGGAGGAATTAACTTCAAGGCTTAAAGCAAGGAAAGGAAAAAATATCCTCTCTGTAAGGACAGAGGATTGAAGCAAATGGATCACAGGTAGGTGAAAATAACTGAAAATCATTCCAGGTAATCACAGTAAAATCAAAAGATGCTCCAACAGAAAGTAAGTATGAGAAAAAGAACTGGTAACACAACACATACATTTCTCCCCTCAGATAGGAGCAATTTTTCTAGAAATATGTATGTATTTGTGAGATCATATTAAGAAGCTTCCTTACCTTCATCACTGGATCCCAGAGCTGACAGCCAGAGGCTGCCATTAAATTCTCTCCCCAATTACAACCTCTTTTTAACCACTTCCAGTTTAAAGCTCTACATGATGTTTTACAACAGGATCATTACAACCATGTCATCACCTACTCAAGACCCCTCTGTGCAAGTCCCTCTCCCATCCCATGTCCATGAAGGAAGTTCAGAGGACACAGAGCCAGTGACTGCAGATTCAATCAGGCAATTCCTTCTAACAGCCCAAGAGCTGAGCCTTTGAGAGTGCCTGGACTTTAAATCTGCCCAGCTCGGCCTCTTCTTCCCTGTCTGTCTGGAGGCAGCTTTTGCCTTTTGGCTATTCCTTGTGCTGTCACCAGACACACCCAACACTGACCAATCCCACTCAGGGCAACTGGAAAGAATGAAGAAGCCTCAGGAAAGGTAGTGACAGAAAAATCAATTGAGGGGTAGAAGAAACCATTAAACCTGGTTTCCTGTGGATCCCCTGTGAAGATTTCCCGAGGTCTAATAATGAGGCTTAGCTCCAAAGGCTTCCTTTTCCTCAACAGGACAGTAATTTAGGTCTTTCTCTTCTGCCTATTTTCACCTAACATATAGGAATTTCACATCCCTGAGCTCTTCAGTCCTCTTTCAAATTTACTTGAACACATGCAAAGCTCATTGAAATCCCTCCTTTCCTTTGGGAAAGCCTTCCACCTGCCCCCAGCCTTGGAGAGCCGCCTCACTTTTAAGCCTGTGCTTTCAAAACTGTTCAAGAAATCACCAAATCCTCTTATTTCTTGCTGGCAGCAGAGGAGGTTCGTGTGAGGGTGGCACAGGCTGCCCAGAGAAGCCCCATTCCTGGGAGTGTCCAAGGCCAGGCTAGATGGGGCTTGAAGCAGTCTGGAATAGTGAAAAGTGTCCCTGCCTATGACAGATGGTGGAACAAGATGAGTTTCAATGTCATTCCAACCCAAACCATTCTGAGATTCTATGATTCTGGGATTCTACGACTGAGTAGGTGTTACCATATGTTGCTCCTCCTTGATCCAGGAGATCCTTGTAGTTTATGCCCTAATTAGCTCNGACAGGTTTCCTTCAGTCAGGAGCCAGGAGAGATCACGAAGAGAAAAGTTTCTCTATGCTAATCCTCTGCACAAATCTGCGAAGCCCCACTTATCTTCCTTCACATCCCTCCTTAAAAATCCCTGCTTGCTGCAATGCCTGTAAAACACTGACAGTGCCAAAGCAGTCGGTGCAGCAGGACCGAAGCTTATCACAGTCACCAGATTCTGGTATCGCTGTGCCCGTCCGTGTTCTTTGTGCTGACTTGCCTCTCATCTCAGACTAAGCTCTCTGCGATGGAAACTGTCTTTGTGTTCAAAATGTGGGACAGGTGGAGGGGTCAGGCCCCCAAGGAGGGGTGAGGAAGTGCAGCACACAAGGTCTCTGCAGACCAGCGAGGGACAGTGCCTCAAACAGAATGAAAGATGCAAAACAGGGACCAGGGTGAAAGCTGGGCCAGAGGGGAAGACGCCATACAAGGTCTCTGAAAGCATCAGATACATATTGTCACTCACATTCTGCATGTTTCTCCTGAACCAAGGTATTTGTGATTTGTTCCCTCGAGAAAAGCAAAGAGAACACTTGTTCCTCCTTTTGTATTTCCCTCTCTCTAGAAAATCAATGAGAACTTGGTACAGGAGAGGGAAGCAACAATCTGAAATAGCCAAATAGCGTTTAAAATGCACTCTTTAAAAATCCACATAATTCAGGGTGTAAGATTGATTAAAACTAGCTCCTGACTGCTCCCAAGAAACCTCAGTGGACAAATTTTGCAACAAGATGGGACAGAGATGAGGAAGCTGCTCTTTGGAAAACAGCTTTATCTGTGTCTTTGGGTTCAAAGGTAACATCAGCTCACAGCTGAGATCTGGACAGGTTTATAGCCATGAGCCTAAGGAAAAAAAAAATCTGCTTTCTCCCTTGTTTATTTTCGAGATAGAAGTGCTCTGGAAAGTGCAAACCAGCTTGGGGTCCCTTACTGCTGTCCCCTGACTCACATGGATGTGCAGAACCAGCACCTCAGGTGAATAAAGCAGCAGGTCTGTAAGGATCATGATCCTGTCACCATGCGGAACACTGAGGGCTCTGCTGAGGTCTTGCCAGGTTTAGGGCTGGCTCTGAAATCTCTTAAGGCTGACCAGGGGAAAAAAAAGCACTTTTTTTTTCCATGTATTATTTCTGGTTGCTTTTTCTGTCAGTTGCTCACGAAATAGGTGATAGAAGGCTTGGAAAGTATTTAAAAGGTGTTTTAATGAATGTCTAATCAATGCTTACAGATTACTATAAAGCCTAAACAGTCAATAGGTTGCTTATAATATTCTGTAATACCTTCTCCTGACATGCTTATAATCACCTGCTAAGTTATGCTACTGATGTCTATAATGCCTATTAATCATTTATTAATCTTTCATAAGCCACTTGCAAATGAAAGCGTAATATAAACTGTGAGATCCTTCTGCCATCCATGAGCATCACACTTTCTGGGATTTAGGGAAGTATCAGTCAAACAGAGACATTATTTGAGCCCAAACTTAAGTCTGTGGCACTGCTGGGTAATTCACTACCTTTGGTAGGATTTGAGGGAGAGTGGGAATGGCAAGGGCAGCTGATAGTTCTGTGGTTCAGATGATGTCAAAGTGGTGCTCAGGAAAAATGAAATAGTCACGCACACAAAAGCTCCATGAAGAAAATCCTCACAGAGAGAGGGAGAGGGAGGAATTAACTTCAAGGCTTAAAGCAAGGAAAGGAAAAAATATCCTCTCTGTAAGGACAGAGGATTGAAGCAAATGGATCACAGGTAGGTGAAAATAACTGAAAATCATTCCAGGTAATCACAGTAAAATCAAAAGATGCTCCAACAGAAAGTAAGTATGAGAAAAAGAACTGGTAACACAACACATACATTTCTCCCCTCAGATAGGAGCAATTTTTGTAGAAATATGTATGTATTTGTGAGATCATATTAAGAAGCTTCCTTACCTTCATCACTGGATCCCAGAGCTGACAGCCAGAGGCTGCCATTAAATTCTCTCCCCAATTACAACCTCTTTTTAACCACTTCCAGTTTAAAGCTCTACATGATGTTTTACAACAGGATCATTACAACCATGTCATCACCTACTCAAGACCCCTCTGTGCAAGTCCCTCTCCCATCCCATGTCCATGAAGGAAGTTCAGAGGACACAGAGCCAGTGACTGCAGATTCAATCAGGCAATTCCTTCTAACAGCCCAAGAGCTGAGCCTTTGAGAGTGCCTGGACTTTAAATCTGCCCAGCTCGGCCTCTTCTTCCCTGTCTGTCTGGAGGCAGCTTTTGCCTTTTGGCTATTCCTTGTGCTGTCACCAGACACACCCAACACTGACCAATCCCACTCAGGGCAACTGGAAAGAATGAAGAAGCCTCAGGAAAGGTAGTGACAGAAAAATCAATTGAGGGGTAGAAGAAACCATTAAACCTGGTTTCCTGTGGATCCCCTGTGAAGATTTCCCGAGGTCTAATAATGAGGCTTAGCTCCAAAGGCTTCCTTTTCCTCAACAGGACAGTAATTTAGGTCTTTCTCTTCTGCCTATTTTCACCTAACATATAGGAATTTCACATCCCTGAGCTCTTCAGTCCTCTTTCAAATTTACTTGAACACATGCAAAGCTCATTGAAATCCCTCCTTTCCTTTGGGAAAGCCTTCCACCTGCCCCCAGCCTTGGAGAGCCGCCTCACTTTTAAGCCTGTGCTTTCAAAACTGTTCAAGAAATCACCAAATCCTCTTATTTCTTGCTGGCAGCAGAGGAGGTTCGTGTGAGGGTGGCACAGGCTGCCCAGAGAAGCCCCATTCCTGGGAGTGTCCAAGGCCAGGCTAGATGGGGCTTGAAGCAGTCTGGAATAGTGAAAAGTGTCCCTGCCTATGACAGATGGTGGAACAAGATGAGTTTCAATGTCATTCCAACCCAAACCATTCTGAGATTCTATGATTCTGGGATTCTATGACTGAGTAGGTGTTACCATATGTTGCTCCTCCTTGATCCAGGAGATCCTTGTAGTTTATGCCCTAATTAGCTCACATTAATCTCATTCCCTCATTTCATGCCCTGCTCTATTCTGGGGTTTTGGGTGCTCTGTTTGTGTCACATGTACCCACAACAGCAAGTACTGTGAAGAGGGAAAGAAATCTGAATCTAAATTAAAAAGAAAACTTAAAAATAATAAAATACAATCCCCTTGATCAGTATGCCTGTCATTTTAGTGACACTAAATACATTAAAATGAAATCTGCACAACAACTTAATTAAATAAGCCAATTGAAAGTTGCTGCCAAGTATTATTTTAAGGTGGAAAATACACTTATTTTGGATCTTGTGCAGACTGAATTTGTAGGGTCTTGTGGGAAATGCTAGGTTTTTTTGGTTTTGGGTTTTTGTTTTTTTTTTAGAGTCACAGTTTGGGAATTTATTGCAGTGATCTGAAGTTTGTTTCATTATAAGTGTCAAGCGCAATCACAGTTAGAAGAAGTCTCTTGGCTGCTTCCCAGGATACAATATCCCTTTGAAATTGATCTTTTCTTCAAAAGTACTGTGGAAGGAAGCAGATCCGGCTCTCTGTGCCCAGGGGCAGGGGATGCCTATTTGCCCACCAAAGAGGCAGTTCAGGCTCTGAAAACAGAGC
Source organism: Neodrepanis coruscans (assembly GCA_013400695.1). Taxonomy (NCBI): domain Eukaryota; kingdom Metazoa; phylum Chordata; class Aves; order Passeriformes; family Philepittidae; genus Neodrepanis; species Neodrepanis coruscans. The sequence continues at coordinate 105,987 of VYZS01018711.1, read as the reverse complement.
AATTACAGCATTAAATGTGAGACAGTGTTTGGTGTCCAGTGTCATTGTTTGATCTCCGCTCTCGGGTGACATTCCCAGCTGCAATGTGATTACTGAAATGGAGAGCCTGGAACACGGAGCAAAGCTCATCACTTATTCCGGGCTTTCCTGATCCCTGGAACGCTGCAATCAAGAATTAGTTGAATAGCAGAACAATTGATTTGAAACTATTTCCGTAAATCAAACCCTCAATTTCAGCTTGCTGACGGTCCTGCCCGGAGATGTGACACATCACTGGCAGCAGGAGCTGAGGCTGCCAAGGATGACTTTAAAAGCTGGGGGAAAAGGTGATTTGAGAGGCAAACCTGTGCACTCAGGGTTTCTTTTTAGCTGGACTATGATTTTATCATCTAATAATATTAAACCGCTTTGCCTCTGCATTTTCTTACTGAGACATTTCTTTAACCCAGAGTTAAAGTGGTGATTATTTTTCACTGATTTATTTTAAGATCTGAGTGTGGCTTTTTAATGGGAAATGTAAGAAGCCTTTAAAAACAAACATTGGTCTAAATCAATGAGTGGGAATGTTTCATTTCACAAATATCAGATGCTTTTATTTTTCTTCTGATGTTTCATTTCTATCCTGCTCTCAAAAGAATAATTCTGGGGATTCTGCATGGATTCAAACATTTGACTAAAGTCTTAATCTGATGGAATTTTTCTTAGCTTTCAGTATTTTGATAAAATTTCAAAACTGGGAGGCTGGTAGGTCAAAATAAAGGAAAAAATCTCTGTGGTGCTTTTCCCCCTCATGTTCTTCATTATGTGGCAGCTTGTAATCTTCACTTTGAGGAAGTTTTGAATGAAAACATCACTCTTAGGCAAGCAAGCACAATGATCTCCCTTTTAGACAGGCAAAGATCTACAGAAATTAGAAATGGTTCAGCTCCTCGGAGCAATGCTCAGCCCCAGGGGGAGCACAAAGTTGAGGGGTGGCTTCTGACACCGATTTTGGCGGATCTGTGCTGTCTGCAGTCTTCCCGGTGGCATGAGAACCAGAGAGGCATCTTGGGAAAAGCCTTCCCCAGAGGTCCCAATCACCTTGTCAGGCAGAGAAAATCACAGCTGATGGTTATTTGTGAGGAGTAACTTGCACATTTCAGTCCTGCCTGCCCTGCTCTTCCAGCCTCCGTTCAGCTTTGCCTGATGCGCATCAGACACCCAGAGGTTAGAGAGCTCTGCTGCTCCTAATTAATCCCCTCCTGAGCTGAGTCTGCTGCCTTGGAGATGGTTTAAGGAGCACAGCTCACTTGAGCTGATCCGCAGCTCAGTGCCAGAGCAGTGTCCAAGTGCCAGGAGAGTTTAGGGTTTGGCTGTGCTGAAGGTGTTGCAGCCCACCAGCCTGGGTAGCATTGATCACACTGGTGAAGATGGGCTGTTCAGATCACCAGCAGGGAACTCAGGGGTGATCCTGCTGCTCAGGACTGTGAGAGTGCTGTTGGGCTGAGGTTTCCACCAGGGTCCAGGTAGTTTCAATGGGACATTTGAAAGGTCAAAACTGACCTCCAGACACTCCATGCCTGTGCAGGAAATGGCAAGAGCTGGGCTTTAGCTGAGCTCACTCCATCTTCTTTCCATTAGGCAGCTGAGATATCACACTGTGGCAAAGCCAGCTTGGATGTCTCTGCTGCCTCGGAGCAAACCTCAGCTCAGGCTGAGTGTGCTCCTCACTTCACCCACAACAGCTCAGGCCAGCGTGACCCTAAAAGAAACACACAGCAACAAAGCCTGGTCTCAAAGGGATATTCCGAAGGCCAGCAGTGCAGCCACCTGCTTGTGGGAGCCAGGGAAAGCACACAGCAGCCAGGCTGGGCTGTTGGGCTGGATGTGCATTGCTGTGCCAAGGACAAGCCATCCAGGACAGGGACACACTGTCCAGCTGGATTCCTACTGCTCTCCACAGCTCACATGGCTGGTAAGTGGCTCTCCAGCCCTCTCACATCTTGTCTCGCAGTGCTCTGTCAGGTGCACAGACACACCATCAATTCCTGCTGCAGAACCAAGTTTATAAAGGAATACAAGGATTTTCCATCTGTGACATCCTCCTGTCCCTTCACTTCAATCCATCTCTTCTCCCAGCTGGATAAGAGTTATCAGGCTAAACACAGGTCTCTACAGGATAAATGTTTACCCTGCTCAAGTCACCTTGGGAGTCACAAAGCATGTCATTGCTAGAGGAGACGGGAGAGTGATGTCTCTCCTTTAAAGTGGGCACCTGCAGGTGGGCACATGAATCAGATGCCCACTTTTCTCTCCAGAGTGCCCAGGGAGTGTGAGCAGATGGATCTCTCCTCTCCTCTCCTCTCCTCTCCTCTCCTCTTCTCCCCTCCCCTCTCCTTTCCTCTTCCTCTTCCTCTTCCTCTTCCTCTTCCTCTTCCTCTTCCTCTTCCTCTTTTTCCTGATTAAGCTCCACTGGAGACACACTTTCACAGTGCTGAGATGCAGGTAATCTTTGCTGACCTCTTGAGGGAAAAGCCAACTTCAAGCCAGGTCTGAAAACAGAACTGGCAGCTTTGAACCCACCTCTCCTGTCTGTGTTTAGCCCAACCAGCTCAGTTATTTGTTTTAACTACTGCTAGTGAAGGGTTTTTCTGCTTGCCATGGGTGAGGGAGCCCAACTGCTCATTGCAGGCCCAAGGAAAACGTGCAGGGAAACTGTAAGGTTGTGTACTGACCTTTCAGACAACACACACACCCGTAAATACCAGACAGACTCCGAATATTAAACAAGCCACAGTCAGTCCAGCATTTCCTATTACCCCAAAGTCCTTCTGACTGAATTTTGAGTCCAGCTCTGCATCTGCAATGAACTGCCATTTCTGATAATTCTCTTCCATGCTGGACTTCAGGGAGTTGTCCAGACTGGACACAGTGACTTACTGAGCTGAATCCTGTCACAACTGCCACCAGATCCACTACAGAGGTGACCAGTGCAGAACAGCCACTGGCAGCTCAAAACCCCAGGAAACCCTGTCCATATTGTCCAACATCACTCAATATTGTGTAGTTGTCCAAGACTTGCCATAGGCCCAGGACTCTACTCTCTTTCCTGGAAAACTCTTCAACCGCCCAAAGTCTTGATTGTATTTTCCCATAATTGCCTCAGAGAATTAGGTTAATATGGACCAACATGGACTACAGAGCATCCCAGAGAGGGGAACTGAAAAGAAGACATTTTCACAACGCTTAAACTCTGAAAGTTTTAGACATTCCTCCCATATCTGAGTCATTATAGGATGTCCCAGTCCAGACTGGGACTCAGAGACCCAGTCCACCCCAGGGCACATGCAGGTCTTTTCCAGACCTGCATGTTATCCCAGGTACCGTATTATACCCATTCCATGCTATACACGGTATCCTTTCTATCCATGCCTCCTCTGCAATGGGCTTCCTGTAGCCAAGGAATGGCTTGGCATCCTCAAATGAAACAAGTCCACAAAACAAGCCCACTCAAAGCAGAGCTGGCACTGAATTTTGCTGCAGCTTTTTTCAGTTCTAGTTAGTCTTATTTTCCACTTTTACACTCTAATTTCTATGTTTTGTAATCAAAAGTAATAAATGTTTGTAGTAGAAGTTTGCTAGGTTGGCTGGAAAACAGAAAACAGGACCAAAGCTGAAGAATGAGCCTTGGGGAGATGGTTCCCCCATTTGACCTCTTTGTGGCACCTGTTGTTATTCCTTTAATTTGTCACAGATAATGTGTTGGCATCTCCTCTTTGCTGGCACTCATCGAAATGTCAGGCACCCCTTGGCCCATGTGAGATCTCACCCACAGCCTCCCCCTCACCCTCAGCTCTGACCTTCTCTGTATGGGACAGAATAACAATCCAGGGAAGGAAGCTGATTTCTACAAAGGGTGGATATGAAATTGGAGAGTTCACTGTCTCCCCCTCTCTGCTCTGTCCATCTGTGTGTGGCTCCCAGGCCATTCCCAGCCAGGAATACAGGTGCAGAGGCAGGGTGAGCTCTGCTCACTGCTGATACAACCTGCAGGAATGGCCTCAGATCTGGGACACCTAACATGCTTCTGAGGAAAACAAGCAAACAGCAGCTCCCAGTGCCCAGTGCAGCTCTCAGCCTGAGATCTCCACTCCCCAATTAGATTTCCTCCACCAATTTGTACAGGGAAAGACAGAGAGGAAATGCCAGATGCTGCTGGGCACACAGAACAGATTCGATGCGTGTGTTCAAAGCACTAATAACTCCCTTCCTGCTGAAAGAGGGAAAAGACTTTCTCTTAATCCCTCCTTGCATCAGTAATCAGAGAGAGGAGCAGATGGTGCCAGGAATACAGTAATATGCCCATTAAACTAACCTCATAGCTGATGACTTAGCACAAGACCCCAGGCAGCAAACACCTTCAGGAGAGCCAGAAAACAGAGGCTTGTGCAATAAGGAAATGAGAACTTGCTAGGAATGACCCAGCTCCAAGGAATGACCCAGCTCCATCACCACAGCGAGGCCAGAGCTCTCACCCAGGAACTCCTTGCCAGCAGATGTGCCCAGCAAGGTTTGCCCTCCAGGTTCACCTACAGAAGGTGCATGTCCCATTCTCCCCTCCCTGACACCAGTCCATGCCCAGACAGACTCTGTGTCTCCCAGGTGAGGGCTGAGCAGCTCCAGCACTGCTGCTGGGCTTTCCAGAGTCCATTTGTCCCTCAAGAGGAATAAGCAGATGGACAAGTGCCTTCCCAGTGATGGATTTCTCTTCTACAATTCCCAGGGTAAGGTCTGTACATTAGCAATTTCTCTCAATCAGATACAAGTTACACCATTCATTTCTCAGTGGATTTGCAAGGTTTTTTCCTTTTTCATTTGTCCAGAAATGACATTCTCCCTCATGGGCCATCTAAGCAGCTCCCTGCAAGTTTTCCATGGCATTCATAATGAAAACCAGAAGTGTCAGCAGTCACCATATTGCTGACCTTGCAACCTTGCATGGCCAACCCATCTGTTCCTGGACACAGAGTAATAATGTTTAAATCACACCACCCACTTTGGCTGCGAAGGACGGAGGAACCAGCAAGTACTGGGGGTGAAAACACTTTTACTCTTCAAGGTCTTAATTTACAGTGGGAGTGCTGCCATCTCCTAAAGCAGTATTTGAAAAGCAGCATCCTACAGCCCAGGTAACAGCCTGCATTCTTCTTTCTCTTTCTCTGACCTCATAAATCTTCCCAGCAAAATTTCCATCCAAATAGCTGTGCTCCCACAAACATTTATGCCAAGTCACACTTGAGCCAAGCAGTGTTTCTCAACAGAAAAGCACTGCATCCCAAATATTGCATCAACTCCAGCTCCGTTTCTCTAGAAGGGTGAATGTTTCTTTATTGTTAATTAACTCTTTGTATGACATGACATTTATTTCATTATCTCACTGAATGTCACCATCCAATTAGCTCATCCCCAAGGAACGGGACCTAATTAACCAAGACAAGTAAACTGAACTTTAGCAACCTTCCCCTCCTGTAAATAAGTTGCTAGTATGCAATTACTCAGCAATAACTACCTCATTAAAGCTTGAATAAATATTCCTTCTCCCTTTCTTGGCTTTATTTTTAAAGAAATTTTCAATTCATCTACTTCGATTTTGCTTGACCCAAAGTCTCAGAGAAATCTGTAGGGTCAAGACATGTTGCCTTCCAGCATCAGCAGGGTGGAAGTGGTCATACATAATGATACCTCTTCCTCCACGGACAATAGACATTAATTTGCTCATGGGACAGTGGAAGCTCTCCAGGGCTGAAGAAAAGAGGTTCCAGTCCACATCTGTGGTTTCTGGATAGACTCACAACTGCCTCCCTTCCTGGAGCAGCTGAATTCAGACGGAAGAGGTAGTAACTGCATGGAAGGTTTCTTTCAGCTCACTTCCTGCCCCCTGAGGGCTTGATTTGATTGAGCTTGTTAGAGATCTGAAAATATTCCTCCTTGCTTTTATTATACTTTTCCCAAATGCATCTTTTAGGTTTATCAGTAGCAAAAGACCCCCTTCAACCTTATTGAAAGAAGGTGAGGAGCAGAGCTGGATCTCTACAGCTGAGACATCCCTGCTCAGAACTGTAATTTTAGACCACCCTGGCACAACCACCCTGACCACTGCAGAGGACAGAGGGAAATGAATGACTCTCTTTGCTTGCAAATAGCTTCTTATCTTTGATATTTTTTTCCACAGGTAGCATGCTAGGTGCTATATTTTACACAGTACCTGATATGAAACACAGAGATGAAGGGTCGTGAGATGAAAGGGAAGCATTAATCTCACATGTTGACTCAGCATCACAATAAACTTCATCCCTTGATTGCTTTTGCTCTTGGCTGGAGGTCAGCATTTTCAGGGAGGAATTCTCCAAAAAAAGACATGGTTAGGGTGTGTTAGGGAAACACTAACATACCACTGCCTAAACCTGCCTCCTGCCTGGTAGTGCAAAGGTTTATTCATGCCCGTGCAGAGACACCTGGGAGACATTCCACGTGCTCTGGAGCAGGACTTCCACAAATAGAGGCTGCAAATCTCAAATTTCTCATCGTTATATTTGGATTTATGGGGAGCTGTTCTTTCAAGCGGCTTTGCCACAAGGTACCTGAAGCTGCTGCAATATGGGGAGGCTCACAGAGGACATGACTTGGGCACAGCCAGCTCTCTCCTGGTTCTGAGCCATTGCTGAACGTCACAGCTTTCCCCTCTAAGTGCAACGTGGGGCAGTTCCATAAACATCACAGCCCTTCTCACCCTTCCTCACTGAGGGCCTGGTTAATGGCATTCAGAAGAGATCAACAAAGACCCTTTAATACCTGTCTTGAAATTCACCACTCTATGTGAAAAGGTCTTAAGGTGACCAAAGACACAAGATCTTCTGTAAGTGTTTAAGAAACAACTGGACATGGCACTCTGTGCCCTGGTTTAGTTGAAAAGATGGAGCTTGGTCAGCGGTTGGGCTTGATGATCTTGGTGGTCTTTTGCAACCTTAATGATTCTGTGACTCTTAACAGATGTCAAGAAGCAACAGGATCTGCCTAAACCCCCTTTTGGGTCATCTCACATCTCAGGGATGTGCTGCCAATGTGTGGCCAGCCCAGGGCTCCACTGGCCTGAGGAGGCACTGGGATCAATCACTGCAGGCAGCAGGATTGTTCCCCCCTTGGCACACCTTGTGATGGAATCTCTGGTTGCCTGGAGCACAGGAGTGTGGGATCTCTGAGCAGGACTCACACAAGACAGAGAGAAAAGACCATGTAGGTGATGCTCCTACCTAGCAATGACTAATGACTGAACAGCACTGAATGTGAACTTGGACAGTGGTGTGATGGGAGGAGGGACCAGCTCCCCTCACAATTCCATTTATTATTATTCTGTTATATATTTTCTTCTAGTGGGAAGCACAGCCATCCATGGTGATGTAAAGCACGTGCCTGATGCCTGCTACCATCACTGGGATGGCAGGGTCAGAGCCATCAGATCTCTACATATGTTATTTCCTTGTTCTTCAGCTTAATGGGGCGTTCCACTTTATTATTGTATTTTTTTTTTAATTTTATAAGACATGTTTCATTAAATCTGAATTATGGCAATTCAGGGAAAGAAATTAGCCCATTAAAATTATAATGAAAACATCTTATAAAAAAGGCTGTCAACTGCCATTTCTGCTTTGCTGGGTGAGGAAATAAGGAGGAGAGAGAAACGTGTTGTCTCCATGCAGGGAGAGCATCTGGGAAAGTCGGACCTGTGTGCCAGATGCTCTGGAACAGAGTCCATGTCGGGGGGGCTGAAGGGCTCCTGGAGGGTGACTGGTGGAGTTTTGCTCATCAGAAGGCCTATTTTAGGTCCTTCAGAGGTGCTGTGAGAAAAGAGAAGCACTCTACTACATTCATGGTTGGTCCCATTTCCTTTTGACCAGTCAGGCAGCAAATACAAGTAGGGAATTTCTTCTTGGATATCACTCCTGAGAAGGCCCCATGGAGCTTGAAGCAACAATAATGGGCACAGGAGCTACAGCATCCTGGGATTTTCTGGAAAGGAGAAGGTTTTGTACTGGAGAACAAGCCCAGGTCTTGTCAGACAGGGAGCTGGAAGCAAGGAATTTCCCCAAAGCCTCATTTAGGCAGGTTTTGAACTTTTCTTTGAAACAAATTGCTCCTCCTGTTGTCAGAGACAGCTCATATCACCAAGCCCAGGCTCAGGTGCTTCCATACATCACTTTGTCCCTCTTGTGGCAATGACTTCTTAGAGGAGGAAAGAAATTCTGTTAGAAATAAAAGTGGAAAGAAAAATAACCCTCCCCTAAGCTCCCTCATTTATGGTTATATGGGAGGAGAAAGCTCAGACCTGTTCTCCAGTCCAATTGCTGTGTGATTCCTGCTGCTGTCCTAAACACTCCACACCCTCGAGCAAAATTGTGCTTCATCTCTGTTTTTAGCAGGGAGTGAAAATATTAGCTGGGAAAAAACAAAACAAAACAAAAAAAAAACCCTCTGCCTGAAAGAGGATAAAGGTCAGTTCTGCTGAAATGAAATAGATTTTGAAACTGCACGTCAATTAGACACATACAAAAGAAACTAATAAAATTAATCCACTAAACTAGAAAGCTGTGATAAAACAATTCTGTAAGATATATAGAAGAGAAGGTGGGGAGGGGCTGGTAAACAGAAGAGAAGTGAAGAATGGAATAAAAGAATGTACAGAAGAAGAAATAATGGGTAAAAGAGGAGATGGAGATAAATGGGATATTCATTCCTGAAAAGGTAAAAGCAAATTAAATGAGACCAGGATGAAAGGCAGAACCCAAATAGTCCAAAATATGCAGCTCTGCTGTGTCAAACATAAGAAGAAAGAAGATTTCTTCTTCACAAACAAGAAAATTGTCTTAAGAGCCCAGGAGAGTAGGTTTGTGTTTGTAAAAGAGCCCAGCGGTGGGGCAGGAGGAGGAGGGACATCTGGGTGGGGAGAGTGCCTTGCTCCACTGAAGCACTGAATTAGACCTGAGGGCAGCTTGGATGGATCTTAGCCCAGAATAATCGTGGATCCAGCATGGATCTTAAAGCAGCAAGGACAGAATGTGAGAGAGGGACTGAACAGTGAAGGACAAGGTGTGAGATGCCACAGAAAAGCTGCTGTAGGATGATACAGCCCTGTACCAACCCTTAGTCTGTCTGTGTATCACACTGGAGTGAAACCATGGAGCTGGCTCCAACCTGAAGTTGAGCTGAGGTGGACCAAAGATGGCAACCTAAGTCAATCCTTAAATCAACTTTCATTTCTTCTACCTATTTTATTTTTCAGAAATCCTGGCAGGTCCTGAACAAACTCTCCATCATTTCCTTTAGAGGAGTCTAGGTCAGGATTTGAAGAGGCAAACAGTTCACCTATGGTTTTTTCCACGCCTTGAAATCTTCCTCTGTCCCAGATACTCCCTTGGTTTGGCAAAGCTTCTGGACACAGGCCAGGCTGGCTGGAGGTACCTTTGCCAGCGACTGGATTCCCCGCCCTGTTTTTCCGTGTTTACTTGACCGCAGCAATTGCTGTTGAGCTGCGGGGCATTTCCTGCGGTTAATGAACATCAGCCCCTCCGCCTGATAGTTCATTAGTGCCTCCCAACAGAGGCAGCTCCACACCGGAGTCATTATCCCTTTGTTACACGCCTCACTGAAGTATTTCCATATGGAGAGGCAGGCAGATAAGGTGACTCTGAAAACGTGGATTCTTATATCAAACGGCGAACAGAAGATGTTCTGAAAGAACATCAGGGAATTTGGTGCCATGAGCCTGGTGTCCCTGATCCGGCTGCAGGGACGGAGGGGAGGCCACACGGCCCACGATGACCTGAGACTTCAGGACCCTCCCCGAGCCTGTTGCATTGAATCAATTGTGTTTCTCAAAGAGAAAGGCACAGCCAAGGCTCTTCCAGCTGTGGTCAGCAAAGAACCTACCTGGGTACATGAGCCCAGAGGTGAGGAAGGAGGGGATAANCAAAGAGAAAGGCACAGCCAAGGCTCTTCCAGCTGTGGTCAGCAAAGAACCTACCTGGGTACATGAGCCCAGAGGTGAGGAAGGAGGGGACTCTTTCAGTGAGGTCCTAAACGTGGGTTTTCAGTGGAAGAAAGCAAAAGAGAATATAACCCTCACTGCAAGAGGCAAACACCTCACTGAGTGGCTCATTAGGAGAAAAGAATGTCGATTAAAGCTGGCGTCAAAGAATGGCAATATTAATGTTGTAAATGCATGTGCAGTGTCCTGTAGCTCTCATAGTCTGGTGCACCAGGTTTCTGTCCTGCCTTGCCTCTTGTAACAGGAGAGACAGGAACAGGCTGATTAATAAGGCTGCAGAAAAACAGAGACTCATCTCCAGAGAAAGAAATGCGTTCAGTTTTAACTAATTTCCATATTTTTCTTCTCCCTCCCCCAATGAATTTTGACACTGATCTTTTCCCCTTATCCTGTTTATTGTTTTAAATAGAAAGCTTTGGCTTTCAAAACAACTTCCCTCCAAATCCCCTCTCTCCTTATTAATCTCCAAACAAGGGAGTGAGCAGGTTCTCAGCTCCTCTGGAGAGAGTCATGTTCAGTTCAAATTTTCTCATCAATACTCCATAGGTGTTTATCTGATTTTTGTGACACACACTGCTTAGGCCAAAGAATGTCTGAGAATGTGTATTAATGTATGTTTATTGCAATGGTCTCCTCACCCTTTTTTACTTTGTTGTTTGGGATTTTTTTCCCTAGCAGAACATTATTCAGCTTTACCCAGGTTCCAATTGAAGCAGTAGGATCAGTAAGAGGAACTGGCTACAAGGAAACTGAGTGGGGTGTGGGACTGACACTCCTTTCCCAGTAAACCTGCACCTGTGATGGATACTCTGGCAAGGCAGCATCTGCCAGTGAATCAGACAGCACTGAAACCTGGGGTTTACCCAGAATCTATGATATTTAACACCTCAAATGCAAAAGCATGACCCATTATTTACTAACTCAAGACAGGTTAATAAAATAATACATAATTATTCCTGAAATAGTTCAATGCAAAGGTTCCTTCAGCTATAAAGATAACACATTTTCCTCTGTTTCATGTCCTAATTAAAAGTATCACCGTCCATCTGAGTTAGAACTAGATTAAGGCTCTGCTTGCATTTAAAGTAGCTGTTAGCATTGCTTAATAGTTAGATATGACTAATTAGCCATCACATTGATGATGAATGAAGCGAAGACACAAGGCAGTGCATGAAAATTACGTATGATTATTGTCAAAAATTAGACTGAAGAATGAAAACCCATGCACACCCCCCCCATCCTGTCTAACCCCCAAGGCTGATGTGAAACCCTGAATACCAGTGAAAATGGGCCCATGCTTAAACCTCCACCCTCACACTCTCCACCTCCTCCCACACATGCTGGATGTGCTTGTCATTTCAGGTGTGAAAGAAGCTGTTTGTCACACTGCAGCTGGTTCCTTCCTCACCATCACCCGAGAGTAATAATCTTGTCATATTCTGCAAGTTAAACGTGGTATCCAACTCCTCGTGTGGCACAGCAGGTTCTTCCCTCTTCTCTTCTGGGCTGTGTTGAGTTCCCAGGGATGTGTGTGGTTCCAGGCGCTACTTTTCAGTGGAAACAGAAAAAAAACAAGGCCCCGATTTCATCAGCTCATTGAAGGTTCAGTGCTGGGGGTGTCCTGGTTTCATTTGGGATAAATTTCTTCTCAGTAGCTGTTCCAGTGCTGTTTGGATTTAGAATTAGAAGGGTGTTGATAACACTCTGATGTTTTCGTTCGGTGCTAAGTCATGTTCATCCGAATTCAAGGATGTTTTCTTGCCTCCTGCTCTGCCATTGGGGAGGTTCATGAAGGAGACAAAGGGAGCTGAGCTGGGATGGGTGACCTGAACTGGACAAAGGGATGTTCATTGCATATTCCACACCACTGAACATCATGCCCAATGTATAAACAGGGGGAGTTACCTGGAAGGGGCTGATCTGTGTTCGGGAAGGGGAGTCTGGCATCACTCAGAGTGTGGTGAGCAATTGCGTTGTATATAATTTTTTTTCTCTTATTATTATTGTTTACCATTATTACTGTATTTTTACTTCATTTTTCGATTATTAAAGTGTTCTTATCTCAACCTACAAGTTTTACTTTGATTCTTCTCCCCATTCCACCGAATTGGGCAGGGAGAGAGGGGACTTGAGTGAGCTGCTGCGTGGGGTTTGATTTCCAGCTGGGCTTAAACAAGGACGGGGGACTAAAGGTACCAGCAAGGAGGGACTTGTGAGAGAAGGAGTCTCCTCATTAATGCAGTGAGAAAGCTAATGAGCTTACAGGCACGTGAGGCAGAAAACAGCCTGCTGCTTCTCCCAGCTGCGAGAATCCCCTCTGGGGAAATCCACAGCACTCTTCACACAGCTGATGGAGGGGCTCTGAGGTGACTGTGTGTATAAAATACCCTCTCTCCTTCCCAACAAGACGACACGGAGCTCTTTGATGTCCCGTGGTTGGGGCTCGGTCGATAAAGCCCCCTTGTGTTCAGCCCCCCTTGTGGCTGCGTTTTGGCTTGGGCTGGACTCACTTCTGTGCAGTTTTGAAGGCTTTTTAGCACAACGTGTTCCCAAGTGGAAGGAGTGCTCAACAAAGTGCTACAACAAAGCTCTGCTTCTCCTGGAGCAAACGCTCTGCAATGAATTGGTAACAATAACACACTTTGCTGTTTGACCTACTTTCTCACCCCCTCCAAAACAAAAAGCACTTCTTCCCTCTTTCTCTCTCTCTCTACTCCCTGATACAAATCTTTGAGATTAAACTTAAAGAACGTGCTAGTGAAGCTAAGAAAATCTTTGCTCTCCCCTGCCCCCATTGTTAGGACGCTGATGATTGCAGAAATTTCCGATTAAGGTGGGAAGCTGGGATTGGACCACTCCACGCAAAATGTAAGATAAAGTTTGCTATCTGTGCAGAACATGAGAACAACAAAATCTTCTTGAGAAATTTCTAAGCTGGCTCCTAGCTTGGATGTTCATCCAGGCAAATCTGGGTTGTGTGATAAGAATCCAAAGTCTGAATTTTACCTACTCCAGCAGCTCATGAAGAGAAGTTACTGAAACAAATCACAGGAGGTAGTTTGCATGGCAGGGACCTAATTCCCTCTGGTACATTGGCTCAATATGACCAACCAGTGGACTCTGATTGGTTTCAAACCAGATTAAGGAAAATCAAGGTGTTTACAGTTGATTTGGGGGGGAAAAATGTGAACTTTTGCTGAGGAATATCCTTAGTGTTGGGTTTTAACATCTTTTCTGAACCGTGGGTCAGTGTTCCTATTCCTGTGAATTCTTCCCACAGAAGAGTTGATTTAAAGAGGATACCAAGGCGCAGAGGAGCCTCCTGAGCCATATTCAAGCCCCTATATCTATGTGGGGCACTTTTTGCTGGAGTGTACAAGTGGAAAAGCAAAATGAACATGATCCCAGTACCCCTGGGGGCTGCTATAGTCCATGGTAGACACCAGCCCACATATGCTCTTAACAATTCCAAATCATCTGAAAATTCATAAATCTCAAACGTTATCCTAATAGAAAAATATAGATTTTAAAAATCCCTTGCTCCTCACAGTCCTTTCATGCATTGCTTGGCAGTCAGCTTGTCCCCAGGATATGAGGAAGGATCTGTTTCTAGAGCGGATGTGGGAGGAAACTGGCTTACCCATGAAAATATTGCCAATTGCACCTTTTATTTCACACATTCAGCCACTGAGATGAAACAAAACTGTGCAGAAAAAACTAATTTCATCTGCTGCACAATACCATTATTACCATAATCTAGTATAAAAGGGTGAACTTCACAGCACTGGTAAATAGATTATGAGAGTCATTTAAGATCCTGGAGCACGCCGAGAGCCTTGCGTTTCTGCAAATAAGGGATTACAAAACTAATGCCTCCTCCCTGCTAAGATCCACACACTTCAGCTCAGAGTTACCTGAAGGATAATGAAACACATGAAGTGCCCTGTTCCTTTAATTTTCCCAGTTCTGATTTTACTTATTTCTCTCTCCCACCTCACCTTTAGCCTGGAACTGCATCTTCTTCAACATAACTGCAGGAGGTGATGGAGGAGACCTTGTGTGTTCCTGCCTCTGCCACCAGTTGCCTTCCCAGAGTTGAGAAAAACACTTTCCTGTCTCTGCCCAGCTGTGCAGCACTTGGGGGGTCAGGCTCTGTTTGTACCACAGGCAGCACAGGGGGTGCAGCACTGTCAGAAGGTGCCTGCAGCTGAAAGCTGGCCAGTAATTAGTGCTGGCCATGGGTCCCCAGCTCCGGGCTGGGCATGTCATCTGTCAGCTCCACAGCCAGGATTCACTGCTCTGGCCAGACCGTCCCTCCCAGGACAAGAACCACAACTGCAAATTACGGGGCAAGTTTTGACAACCAGATGGAGATGCGTAAACACACACCCATGTATCCAGGGGCTACAGTTTTCCTCTTTCCTTTAAATGAAATAGTACATTTTTAGCAAAAGCCTTTATACAGAAATGTTTTTCATTGTCCTTCCATGAGCCAGTATCATGCTGTAATTTCTCTGTGCAGTATCCTGGGGGTATTTTCCCCACATCCTTCACTCAGTGGTGGTGCTTCCACACACCACAGACTGGGGACATCTGACACCTTGTACCTCACACTTTTGGCTTTTGGCTTCCCTCAAGTTCCCTCCATTCCTTTCCTAGCTCAGCAGGGATTCCTTATCAATCATACTTCAGTTCCTGACCTGTCTGCCGTCAGCCACCCTCCATGTCATGAGGCATTAACACTTCTGTTCAGGGCTGGTGCTCCAAAGGGCTCCTGAGACTGAAGCAGACTCATGTCCTTGCCAGGGTAACTCTTAGATTAGAGCAGAAATCAAAATAGCTGGATTTGGGCCTGTTTACAGACACTCCTCACTCCTGCAGAATGTTTGAAAGACGTGCTTGCTTGGTGAATTTAAAACCTTTTGCCTCCAACTCAAAATCTTACAGGAAAGGTGTGATCTCTGAAAAAGTCACACCTGGAGGATGCAGAACTGCACAGGTAAACTTGCTGTTCCTAAAGATATTTGATGTGTCCTGCAGAACTCCCTCCTGGAGACTGCAGTACAGAGCCACTGACTTCAAGTGCTGCTCTCTGTTAATCTTGTGCTGGAGATGGTCTCTGAAGTACCAATCATGCAAAAATCGACTTTATGTTTGAAGGACAAATGCAAAGTCTCTCTTAATGTCCTTTTATAACACACACTCCATCACACCTGACACAACCACTTCTGTCAAATATTGTAGTTTAAATAGTGCTGTTGGTAAATGATAAATACAAGAGCATACATTTGGATAACCTCACACCCTGGAAAGAAGAGGGTGCCCTGGATTTATTGTTACGATGTTGCTTTATTTTGACCAAAGAGGAATACTGGAGATGTTCATAAAGGTGAACCCTGTAAATCAATAAAGACATTCTTGGTGAATCTGATTTTTAGCTGGGAAAGATTTTAGCTGCATTGCTAAGGGGTGCAGAGGGGTGGAAGCTGGTTTTTTTTCGGAAGAGCATGGCATGAAGTGCTTTCTGCTTCAAGTGCCAGGAGAGAGGAAGTCTGCTGGCCTGGAATGTCTTCCCACAGGTTGTCACACCCCCAGAGTGTTCAGCAGCAGCAGCTCTAAGTGAAAACCACCAGAAGCAGGGGGATCCTTCCAGAACATACCTCTGAGCTGCCCTGGATTTCTCTATTGGCAGCTCTGAGATTCCCAGCTCCAGGCTCAGGAATCTAACCCTGGGGCAGTGCCCAGCCCCTGCTGTCCACGCCTCTCTCAGTGGCTGCACTAATGGAGCAGGGGCTCTGCACAAACACCCTGCCAGCAGAGCTCTGGGGATGTGCATGTCTCCTTGAAAAGCCCTCGGACACGGGTTTCCTTTCCTCGGGAAGGCAGCTGGTCCACAGGATGACCCAGGGTCTGGCCACGGGCATCAGTGGAAAGCATCTCACAAGCTGAGGAATCCCACCCAGATCCTACCTCACAGCATTTTGTTGTGCAGTTCAGAGAGTGCAAATATGACTGTGAATGTGATTGATCCACACTGCAGCATTTGATGACCCAGGGAGCAGAGGCTGCTGGCAAGTCTATCCCAGAAACTAGTGGGAGAGTTTCTAACGGTATTCCTACAGCTTGTTTATGTTGGACTCTGCTGCTTGCTCCTTTAAACTGCTTTGATTTTGAAGGTTTGTTTATGTTTTTTTGCTGTTTTTCTAATAAGCTGTGTACTGCAATTTATTCTGTATCACAGAAACCAGAGAAACATCTCTGAGAGAAAGACAACTCATGCAAAGAATTACTCAGACTTACATCCCATCCTGCCGAGAAGAACAATGACTGTGCCAACGAGGCAGAGACTGCTACAATCTGTAACAAGGCTGCTGGAAACAAGGAGGTTGGACGAGCTATAGAAACAAAAGCCAAACCCTCTGATCAAAGAATCGAATTAGAGACAAGAAAGAAAGAGAGAACTGGCTGACAGTCAACCAGCCACCCTGTGGGACTCGAAGAACACAATTTAATCTTTCTTTGCTTCAGCTGCCCATCTGTAAAATGGTTCTTGGCCACCTTACCCGTTCAGTCCATGGCAGGCTGGGGTCAGATGGGCTCTTGTTAGATGTCTGCAAGTGGAGCCAAGCGGATTATCTATTACTAGGAAGGTAAATAAAGATGAAATTCTTGAACACCAGCAGAGTTAAATCAAATTTCTAAATTATTCTGTGTTTTACTCTTCACTGCCTGTGAGCTCTTACTGAAGATTTTTAGCTGGGGAGATGTTCTGGACCTCCTTCTGGGGCATTTTAGCCTTACAAAGTCGTTATTCTCTTCCTTGCCCCTACTTCTGTGAAACCTGTATGGACATCATCCCTTTTGAGACCATTGTCCCTCCACCAATCAGGGATGAAATTGGCTGAGATGTGCAGGAGTTGGTAAGTCCAAGGACATGCAGATGCACAATCTATTTCCAGGGAAAACAAAACAAAATCAAGATGGATGGAGCAAAGCCAAACCAACTTTCTCATCTCAATCAGCAGAGCAGTTTATGTCCTCTAAACAGTCCTGTCTCCTTTCCCACACAGTGTAAGTCCAAGAGAAATTACATCACCAGGCAAAGGAGAGGTGATCTGGTTTTGATTTTTCATTCTGTCTCTTTTGCCTCAGTTCTCTTAATACACCAAGGATCCAGTGGCTGTAAGCTGAGACTGAAATATTTCAGTGGCATCTAAAACACAAATATTAACAGGGAAAGGAACTATTCCCTGAAGAGCTGACCAAAAAGCAGTACTGATTCTCAATCACTTAGCTCCAAAACAGAGGAGCACAGGAGGAACTACAACTTACTAGACTTGGTGCAGAGGTTACCCATTGCACTTTTCCAAGCTTGACAAGCGCAAGAGGTCAGAGCAGAGCAAACCATGGGTTCTTTCTGACCAGATAACTGACAGGACTGACCCTTACTCACACAGAGTCTCTGTTGCACCTGTTACCACCCCTGAGAGAGGAACTTGCACACTCTTGGGGGTGAAGAAATACACAGGAGAAAAGCACAAGACCCACAACCAGAATTTCAAGCCAAAACAGCATCATTTAAGCAACATATTCAGTCTGACCACAGGGGTTTCTAGATAACAAAACTCTTTGTCATCCCGTGCTTTTAAAGAGTTCACCTGCAACTGTTGCCAGCTGGAATCAAGATAAGTGAGCCAAACACGCAGTGAAGGGAGAGTGCAGCTTTACTGGTGATGTCTGACGATCCAAAGAGGAAACTCATAACAATCTCTCCATTTTTATAATCTCTAGTGCCCGCCCATCACACACTACCCAACTAAACCCCATCTTACTACTATACCCCTAAACACCCAACAGGATGGTTCCTTATTACCTATCTCCACAGCAGTCCAGCCCCTACCAGGCCTGGAAGCCCAACTCTATGTTTTGACTTACTACCCCCCTTATCTATATAGAAGAATGCAAACATGTGAAAGACAGGCCGTCCTTTGCACTCAGTATTCTAAGCTATCCAGCTACCCAGCTATAGTGAATTCTCAAATCTTAAGCATATCCCTTAAGGCATCACAACTGAACCCCTCCTGGGATGCCCAGCTTTCCCAGACAGCCCATTTCCAGGGACACAGGACCATCCCGCCCTGGGCACAGTCTTGGGGTGATGGGCTCTGCCTCTGACAGGGGGTGTTTGATGTGGCACAGAAGAGGAGCCTGGCACTGAGTGCGTTAATGCAGATGCCTGCTGGAGACCATTCATCGATGCTGAGAGCAGTCCACGAAATTCTTAACCTCTGTCACACTGAATAGATGGCTTGCCCTCGTGTTTGCAGCTTTCACTGCCTTGTCACGTAATATCTTCAGGGGCCAGAGGCCACACCACTGCTCCTATCAATCCAGCTGCGTGCCCTGCCGTACTGCATTAGCCCTTTCTGTCTCTGTCAGGCTCTGGGAGGCAGGCAGGGATGTTTACTGATATCCACTGCACACTCAATCTCAGAGCGATCTCGGTTCTGTGACCCCTCTCTTTACAAATCACATTGGTTGAAGGCTATAATTATGGGTTATAATTAGAAGTGGAGTTTCATTTAATGGAGGCAGCAACATGTCAGGCGACCCAAGAGTCTACCAAGCTGCAAGCTATGATTCCTCCTCACTCTCCTCGGCTGCTGCTGCTGCTGTTTTGGAGCTCATAAAATGCCTGCTGAACTTGAGGATGATCTAGAAGGTGATGATGATCTTGCTTCAGATGTTGTATCTCCAATTAAGAAGTAAAGCTCCAAATATGAATTTAGCCCATATTTATACCCACCAGATCTTAGAAGACAACAAATGATCTTGCAGATCAAGGGATTGAATCCATTGGCTTTCAACTATTCCCTCAGTAGTTTCCCTCCCTTGTTTGAGCAAACCTGTCCAACTCCAAAGCACACTCGGTACTTTTACTTTTTTATTTTTACTTTTACTCTTTTACTCCCTTCCCAGATTGGAAATACAAGCAGAAACAGACACACAATGAAGTCCCATCTATATGAAGGCATGGAAAATGATCCAGTCTTTGTTATATTGCTCTAAGAAAGGTTTGTTCTACCTTTCAACAATCCTCTAGTTCCAAACAAACTCTGGAGAAGATTCAGCTATCAAATATCTTTGGAAAGATGTGAGAAGTCTTAATCTCTGGTAGATTCCAAAGCCATTCATTTCTGGACTATCAGCACCACAGAATCACAGAATTAACAAGGTTGGAAAAGGCCATTGAGATCATCCCATCATCTAAATCATGGTACTAAGTATCTCATCCACAAACAAGTCATTACCGTGGAACAACAGTAAAAGCCAAAGCAGAAAAAGTACCCGGGAGAAAGGTGACAATGAACTAACCTAGTCAGGACATATTCCTCCTGCACTGCACCACCCAAGTGTCCAGTCCTGCATCACCAGGGTGCAATGAAAGGCCTTGGCAGCCTTTTGGAAGCAGTTAATCTTTGACCTTTCTGCTGCAGGCAGGAACAAGTTCTACAGTGACTGAGATGTGAATCCTTGTCATCAATTGGGGTGAGAGCAATGACTCCTGCACCACCTGGGGAAACAACAGCCACCTGAGCATACTGTCCATTGTGCCACCCAGGTCTTGGGACCCAAGTCCTCTCTGGGCACAAGAACCAACATAACTTAAACATCCACAGCTGCCTGGGAACCAACCAGTGCCAGGGCTCCAAAGTGCTGAGTGGAAACGGAAGCAGTCAGACTATGGAAAAAGCCAGTAGGGCCTTTGTTCTGTGATGACTGCAGGACACAAGGAGCCAAGATCATTTCTTGTCAAGTAAAAGAAGTAAAGAGCACATTCCTAATTCAATTGGGATCAACAGGAATTCAGCTCCTACTCAGGCACTTGAAGTGGTGAAACTGCACCAGGAATTTGCTTTGCAGCTTGGGCAAGCAGCTGATGGACTTGACATATTTACATCCTAAGTGCAGCAATGAAGGGCATGTGATTACCTTTACCTATTTGGAAAGCTTTGGGGTGTTTTTGGAGAAAGACAATAGGAGAAATTCAAAAGATAACACTGACCACACCTGAAGTGGCATTTGCTTACTGTTGTACCTCTAAAAAAAAAAACCACCAGGGGAAGAAATACAGGCACCACTGTCAGAGTGAGATTCCCCAGGGCTGTCTCCTAAGGCACTGGAGTGATGCAACCTGAAAATGAGAATAACAAACTGCAAAAAACCAGCCCCAGCAAAGGTGTTTCACAAGAGACCTGTCTTGCTCTGATGAGATCATTCCAGCCAACACTGGACTCCAATCAAAGGAGAATTTTGGAAGCAGCTTCCCAACCATCTTGTGTGATAATGTGGCTCTCTTTCCCTCACCCCGACAGAACAGAGACTGGAGAAAATGATGAGGATTTTATAGCTCTCTGCGGTAAGCAGTTAATAACTCTCTGAGGCGATAGATCTGGGCTCCACTGCAGGGCTGGAATAATTCACAATAAAATACGACTTTTCATTTATCACTTTGGCACTTAATAAATACTTCCTGGTGAAGCCCAGGAAAGAGGAAGAGAAGGGGGAGAGGGGACAGCCCATGCTTGTGGTGACCAGGTGCTTTCAGTGAACATGGCACATGGTGAAGGATGGTGAGAGACATCAGGAAACACAGGCCTGGGAGCTGGTAGAGAAATGGAGCGATGAGGCTTCAGCTTAATAGGGACTTTTTTGTTCATGACCATCATCAGAGGCCTCTTCTGAGATCAGGTTAGGTCCCTGTGGATACTGATGTTTTATAGTACTGGCAACAAGGATGCAAATACTGAAGCAAAATGGTGTGTGGCCCTTTCTCCATCACCCCGCTGTCCCCGCACAAGGTGGGCTGGTGCATCCCACAGTCTCTGTGGCAATGGCCCTGAGTGCCCACATGCTTCTGTGGCCAGCTGTGCCTGGGTATGGAAGTGCCCCACGGACATACATAATCCTGTCACAGCAGAGAGGCAGCAAAACATTGTCTGTGTACTTTGAGAGAAGAAATAAACCTCAGGCAGAAACTTGTCTTGAGAGAACCAACATCAGTTTGCCTGGGGCAATCTGAAAGTCCTCTAGCAGAAGGGTAAGCCTTGCCAAGAACATGTCTTTGCTTCCCCTGCAAGCATGAGTGATTCCCACTGATGTTCCACCTGAGAGCTGGGAAGGTGCCTCTAAATCCCAGGAAGAAGTGGGAGCTCACCCTCAGAAAAGGGAAAGTAAGGCAGCGAGTACTGAGTTCCTCTGGCAGGAGCTGCTGTTTGCTTGCAGCCCCATCTCCATTGGAAAGAGAGGGGCAGTGCCTGGGTGCCATGGGGCTGCCAGCAGGGTTGCTTCCAGGGCAGGCACTTGCTACATGGGAGAAACCTGCACATCCTGCTGGATTCCCTTTGCCTTGAGCTGACAGTGGACACCAGCCTTGGTGAATCAGAGGGCAAGGCACAGCTCACTGTGGCATAAAGAGCCAGGGAGGTTGGTGGGAACCAGACTTCCCCGTGGTTCCTTTCTGTGGTTGCTTTGCAGATGGTCTCTCCACCGCCTCATGTCTTCTTGGAGGCCTTTTCATTTACACAGATGCCATTTCTCAGTCCCTTGCATCTACACACTGTATTGGCTGATCAATGGAGGAGGCTCTTGTCTTCCCCCACCCTGACCAGACCTGTAGCATCTGCTGATGCATTCACACAAAATCCTGCTGGACATAGACCATGGGGGTCCCCATTCCCTTTCTCCATACATGGCTGTTCCCCTCAGAGCGTCAGCATCCTGATTTAGATGGAGAGCTTATCCCTACAGCAAGGAGGTGGGGATATTGCTGTATGGCTCTAAAGACTCTGGAAGTGTTTTAGCAACACAGGCAAACAACAAACATTATCCTGTGCACAATATCGACTCAGTTAATTGGCAAGTGAGGTGTTGGACTGGCCTCCTGCTTGGCTTAAATTGTATATGCACCGAGCACTGTCTCCGCTCATCATGCTGTCAGTGGGAAAGGCTCCACACAGGGTAATCACAAGCTGCTGCAAACACGGGGCTCGGTACAGCTGCAAATCAAAAGGAAATAGCAGACAAACAGTGAGGGGAGGTGGAAGGAGGGGTGGAGGGGGCCAACCTGGAGTCACACAGCCTGCAAGTGTAGCTGCTCCTTCTGGGAGCTGACAGTTCCTGAGAAACTTCTGAGTTTCATGTTTGAGGTTCATGATGAAATGCACAGGAAAGGGAGAGTTGGGGAACTGCAGGAGTGAGTCTCCTGTTGTTCAGCCCTGGTGCTAATGGGAGAGGGGAAAGCTGGCACTGGGAAGTAGCATAATGGAAGAAAGGGGAGATTCTGCCACTGTCTTCTCACATACTTTGGACAAGTCACGGGGTACTTCTTTTGCCACAACTCCCACATATGAAATGAGCATTGTGGTGCTTCTTGTGCCCCTCCCTGCTGCTTACTGCTTAAGGACCAGGTTTTCTAAGGCAATATAGTCCCCTGGGGATACATGTGTGTGCCCTGGAGTATTTAAAATTGTTCTAAGCAATTATGTGCCTAAGTCACTTGGGTCTTGTCCCATTTCAGTGCAGCCTCAGGCATCCAAATGCCTCTCTAGCTCTGGCCCTTGGACTCTTTGAAGCAGCAAATTGTCTCTTATTATAAGTGTCTGTATATTTATAAGTGTCTGTGCATGCACGTACACACACATGGCTGTCTGATGCTGCAGCACAAGTAACCAAAGAGCTCCAGAGGTCCAAAACTAAAAGCTGTGTCTCAGGAGGTCTCAGAGATGTAGCCACTTTGCAGATCCTTATTGCAGGTGCAATATCAGCTACAAAGCTGTGGATCTGATTCTCTTTCCACTTTGCACCCTGGCCATATGAGACTGTGCCTGTTCCTGCCTGTGGGCGGTCGGAGCTGGACACAGACACTCTGATGGCCCTGTTGGTTGTTGACTCTCTGGAAAGGGTTCTGAGGGCTCTTGGGAGTAACAGAAGCACAAACAGAATGAGGGGAGGCAAATCAGCTGGGGAGAAAGAAAACAAATCCCTCACAACTCCCCTGCATTTGCTCTAAGTGCAGTGGCTGTATAGGGGGTTAATGCACCAGCTCCTCACTCCTGTTGCAGACAGGCATTTAATTTATAGCTGCCAAAAAATCCCACATATATGGAGATCACATCCTTGGTGGAAGTCGTGTCACACAGAGAAGCACAGGGCACTCTGGCCACTGGGGACAAGGCTTCTCTCCACAATATCAACTCCATTAAACTCCTCTTCCCCAGGTCCATATGTGCCAAAAGTGTGGGGAGTTCAAGGCAGTGAAAACTCACACACTTGGCCCTGACAGCTGCTTTGGCTTGGGTTTGGGCATGTTTGCTAGGGAGGCATTTGGACAAGGGTACCAGCCTTTCTGTTAAACTTTTGTTCAGAAAGGAAGACAAAGAGGGGAAAAGGCATGTGGGGGAGAGCAATCCATAGTGCTGGAGCCAGGCCACACGGCTGGCAGGAATGTTTCATGTACAGATCAGTTCTTCCCTTGAAAATTGCAAACTTAATTTGTTAGTACAGGACTTACAGTGCCTCTGTGTGTGCCGTGTCTAACCCCACTTCCCAAGTTCAGCTGGAAAGCAGAGATTTCCATTAGTAGTGCTTAAAACTCGGCTCTGTCAGCACTTCCACTACACGTTTGGAGGAGTTAACTCCCCATAAAACATCCGCTCCCAGCTGGAACACAGCATACAAGAGGGGGAGATATATCTGCATAACTCCCATTAGCGCTTAACGTTTGTTATCTCTTGGGCCCTGTAGCTGGAAAACACCTCCTGAGCTCGGTGCAGGAGCCAGCATCCTTCCCACATTTACTCTGCAGACAGTTGGCTGGGGATTTTACTGAAGGTTTAACTCGATTGGCAGACGTTGTTTCTCTGGGTGGCTTCTGTTCCAGCTCTAGGTTTCTGTAAAGCAACTCTGAGATGTATTGGCAGAGTGTGCTGGGTGTTAATTACCAGCTACAAGCACACCCTCAAATGCAGTGAGAATTTTCATTCACAATCTGGGATGGACTAACGATGCAAGGAGAGCAACAGGTTGTGGAGAAGTCTGTTATCTTCTTACCTGCCATCAAAGGGGATGAGAGTTTGGGAGCCAGGTAGGGAGAGCACAGAAAGGTCTGCTTAGTGCCAGGGCAGCAGGGAGGAAAAGATTTAGGGGAACACCATGAGGAAAACCAAATACAGCTTCATGTGTGTGATATCTGCTACAGAATGAGGTGCACATTGGTACTCTGGGAAAACCCATCCAGGGAATCAAGGATGCTACAAATCCATGCAGAGTCAGTGCAGATGTTCTAAGAGCCTGACTACCCAACAGCCCTGCTGGTGCTCACAACCCACAGCTCACGCATTCCTTAGATTCACTGCCTGCAGGCCAGGCAAATTTCGGAACACAGTACCTTAGATGAACTTCCACATGAAGAAACAGGGGATTCATCCACACAGGAGCAGTGTGAAAGCTCAGATTGGTTCACAGCAGACAGGGAGCTGCTTCAATTCCAGGCACAGAGAGGAAAGCAAGGAATAACCACAACCCTTTATCTACCGAATATTTCTGTGTCTCACAATAAATTGGATTTTTTTCAGGGTCTGCATCTCCCTCCGTAGGAGTCAAGGTTGGAAACATCCTTCTGAGAAAAGCCAATGAAGACAAAGAGAAATGCAGAGATAATTCAGCTTCACTGGTGGGGTTTCAAGGCTGCAGCAGAATTTTCCTCTCCTCTCTCTTCTACCCTTATCTCTAAAGCTCGTTATTTCGTGCAGAGCCCAGCACCTTGTGAATCCTGGAGCACAGAATAGACAGGGAGAATCTCCAGCAACAAGATTCTTATTAGAGATCTCTCATGTCCACATCTTGGAGGAGGCAGAGAAAAATCTCTGGGAGCCTGCCAGAACACAGGGAAGGCTTTCCTTGAGATTGTTGGCTGGATGCTGAACTTCTCCTCCCTTTGACATTGTGATTATTGCCTCAGAGCAGAGAACACACTTCTCTGCCTTGCTTTTGGGAAGTCTCTTCCTGAGGGCAGCAGGGGAGAGAGAGGTGAATAAGCAACGGACAAAGAACAGGAGCTCCAAAAGGAATAACAAAGCTGAAGTGAAGGTACTTTTGTGTGTGAGGAGCTGAACAAAGGAGAAGCTCTGCTGCAAGGAGCCTGCAATCGAACCAGGTGAGACAGCACAGGGGTACAGGCAAAGGGAAACCACCGAAATCCAGAAGGACACTTAGGGTGTTGTGAAGTGTATTGAGAGCCCTGAATGATTCACTCCAGCCACACAGGGTTATCCACCCTGGATGATCCACTCCAGCCTGCATACAGGGCTACTCTCAAGCCTAAGCAGGATTCAAGCCAGTGCATTTACCAGGAAGACAAATCATTAAGAAGAAGCTTACTGGTTGCTATTAACTCACTAGGTGACCCTCCTTGAGACACAGGTGTTAGAAGATGCAAAATAACATTTTTTTGAGAAGAAATAAATTCAGTCCTTGCCCTCAGTGTGTTTCTATGCTGAATTTTTTTCCCTGCAGCTCCAGGTCTCCTGAACTTTGCTGGGGATGCTGCCTATTTTTAACCTGCCTTGGCACTTATGTTATCATTCATGTCAGAATGAGGCCAGGTATTAAATATATCTTTCCACCAAAACTTCCCAGATTCTGTTAATTTAGCCATCCTAGTGTGATTCCTACCACACTCAGGGAGTGCTCCAGCACAAATGTCTCAGACTGGACTCCTGTCTCAGAACCAAGGGGAAGGTTCTGCACACACATGGACACACCATGTGCTATCGCCAGGAAAGCTCCTGCTCTTCAGGAGGACTATTTCTGTCACCTGCACAGTGCTTTCACTCCACAACTGTGTTTTAGGAGCCTCAATATTTATGTCACCATTTTGTCAGCTGCTGGGTAACATCTGCTACAGTAAATCAATACATGGCATCAGCACAGCCCAGTGCCACTTCTTTCCATATTAAAACTGCTCTGGATTTCAAGGCTAAGAGGTGCTGTGAGCTTCCAAGGAAATTCCTAGGGTCTTGTATAATACTTAGAAGCCTGACAGACTAATTGCCCTATAATTCAAACACAATTGCAATCTATACTGGAAGTGATTATACGCAGATGACTGGGGTGACTCTCATTTCCTCTGTTACTTCTCCAGAGTCTTTTTTTCTGGTATCAATTCCATTGAAAAATAAGTGTTGGAAATTATTACTGTACAAAAACACATTTTATTAAACCTTATTTTAGCAACTGCATGTTAAATCCACA
Organism: Neodrepanis coruscans; assembly: GCA_013400695.1. Classification (NCBI taxonomy): domain Eukaryota; kingdom Metazoa; phylum Chordata; class Aves; order Passeriformes; family Philepittidae; genus Neodrepanis; species Neodrepanis coruscans. The sequence continues at coordinate 79,592 of VYZS01018711.1, read as the reverse complement.
TATAGATACAAAAGCTCGTGAGGAACCACTCCTCCTGTTTAAGTTCTCCATACAAAAGCCTTCCTGCACTGCCTTCTGGGAATCAAGCCAGCTAAGAGCCTGAGAAGTGGTGTAGTAATAAAAATGTAACATGATGTATCCTAAATTATACACAGGATGGGCCTGATGAGGGAGGTGGTGAGTGTAATTGTCTTTCACCCCTTGCAACGAGCTCAAATGCTGCCTAAAGGTCTCTTGCCTACAAGAACTTGGGAGGAGATTTCTTTCTGTGCTGCGCACCAGTGGGACTGAGGAGGAAAATAAGCCTTCCCCACTCCAATGAGAAGCAGCAGATGAACATCCCAGTGTACCAGGTGCTGCCTCCTGTGCCTGCTTTCCATGGAAGTGTTATCCTTGGAGAGGGATGCCGGGACCCCCACCACACACACACACTCCTGCAAGCCTTGCTCAGCAGTGAGATAACCCAGCTGTTCACAGACAGGAGACAATTAGAAAAGCCCTGAAAAAAGGATTTCTCTCTAAATTATTATTTACAAGATGCGTCAATCCCTTGCAGCTTAATTTCTTTCTTCCATTTGTTTTGCAGGAAGGATGAGGCTCTGGCATAGTCAGCACTCCTGTAATGAGGACGTTTGCCTGCTCCCTTGCCAGCAGGAGGGGAGCTAAGGAGGGATTTCAGAGCCTTCCCTTTCCTCCATGCCACAGCTGCTCTTCCCCAGACTCTCTCAGAATGGCTGTCTCTCATTTTTACAAAAACTGTTACAATATCATAGTTACAGCCATAAGGAGATCAAATTTTAAAAGCCTCAGCTGTTTTGTGGGGTTGAAAAGACAATTTCCCCCCTCCAGCCTTCCAGACTGTCCCACAGTATCTGCTAACACTGCCCAAACATCTGCCAAATATCACTTCTCCCTTTGCCTGCTGACTCCAGGGTCATGTCCCACATGTGAAGCTATTGCTTCCCACATTGTGCATCTTCCCTAGATTTATAATCCCACATTTCCTTGGCATTCCCCTCCTATAGTGACACCAAAAAGCAGTTTATTGCAAACACTATCTGCGTGTGCTTTGAAGTCACAGCTGGCAGATACCATCCAGGAGAAACACAAATGAACTCAGCAGGAAGGAGACTGAAGATTGTGGACTGAAGATTGGAGGTTTGCAATGGAACAGAAGTAGCTCATTCCGTCCTGACTCCCGAGGCTGGGAATTGTGCCTTTCAGTGGCCTAAGGACAGGAGGACACATTGTAATTTCATAAAGGTCTGCTGGTGAGGGAACATCAGCTCTCACTGCGTGGTCTGACAGAGGGATGTGAAGGGCCTTTAATCAGGTCCCAGCAAGTAGAAAGCGAAACCAGAGTGTATTTTTTTTGGAAAAAGAGCAAATATGTTGAAAGACAGATTTTTGGGGGTACTATTTCTCTCCCAAATGTGTGAAAGTTCTTTTCTTTTTGGTTCAGAAATGCCAATCCTTTTTATTGCATCAGTTCCTACAATTCAGCACTTTGCTTCGAGGCTGCTATTTTCAGTTTTCCTGAACAGTCCATGGAAAGTTATATGGAGCAAACTGTTCTTTCAGTTTTCAGTTTTGACTCATGGGTTTTTGTTTGCACCCCAAATAAAAAGCTTTACTCTGCTTGTCTTCAACAAGAGCCTGCTCCCTGTTTTTTGTTTTTTTTGTCTGTCTTCCAAAGTACTTCCCAACCCTTTTGCAAAAATAAAAACAAAGATGGATTTCAGGCTTGGTGGAATCGCGGCTCATTGGCCTCCACTGCAAGTCAGGTGTGCCATGAGGAACATCAGCTGAGCTCTCAGGATCACAGAGCTCAGGGATGACTGAAATTTCAGGCCAACTATATGTACTTCTCATGGAACCATTCCCTCTCTTTCATCACCCTCCACTTGCTGCACTCTCAGATCCAGCCACCAGCCCAACACTGGAGGTCCTGCATTCCCAGGGAAGGCAAACACAGCCCTCACATTGGAGAGAGTTAATTGGACCAACCCACATGAGCAGTCTTCAGGATCCTGGGATTTAGTTTATTTGTTCTTTTTATAATCATGTCCTCTGTCTGTTCACTTAATAAACACAGAAAGACAAAATGATAACATAAGCTGTTTGAGGAACTGGTCACATCCTGACTCGTTATTTGTCCTTCTTTGGTTTTTATGTACTATAGGTGCTGCTCTTTGGTGTCCAATGAAAATGGTTGGACTAAATCTCTGTTAAAAAGCAGCAGCTCTAAGTGGAGCATTCAGCGAAGAGCTGAATCCTTGCAGCAGGCAGGGATTGCAGTTTGGCTTCAATGTGGACAAAAATCCCTTCAGCCCACCATGGCATGTAGGAAGAGCTTCCTGAAGGAAAAAAAGACTGTGCCTGTGGGAGCAGGTAGGAGGGAACTTGGATGAGCCATCACCCGGAAATCAAAGGAGATGGAGGTGGGAGGCAGAGCAGATTGTTGTGGGTGAAATGCAGCACATAACGAGGGAGAAGGGAAGGAAGGGAGGCAATTCAAGCACATCTCACTGCTCACCATAGAACCTGGGAAAGGCTGTTCCTCTGGGCCTCCATTTCCCTTCTCAATCAGGGAAGGGGAATGGTAATTCTCCTGCCTTACAGGGATGTTACAGGAAATCTGTCCTGCATTGTGTTAGTGAAATTGGTTTTGGTCCATGCTTTTTGATCCCCTCTGTACACAGCATGTTCTGCCCTGCAAAAGCCAGTGCAGAGTGATATTCAGGCTGCATAACTTCCTATGGAAAGGGTCAGGGTTTGCTCCACATTCTCTTTAATTCATAAGATTGAGCAGCAGGAGCTGAACTCAGGAGCTCTGCATCACTCTCTGACGAAATGTCTCTCCTGGCCTGGGATGTCAAACACCTACAGCAAGTGGTACAAGCAGCCCTGCCCTGCCTGTGCCACCCTCAGTTCCCAGTTTCAGATGGAAGGAGGATCCTGTGCAGAAACATGGAGCTGCTGTGCAAAGCCACCTGCCTGGCAGATTGGACAGGCTTTACCAGCTCTCACTTGGCAGCACAAAAAGGATGATTTCTATCAAGACAAAAGCTATGGAAGCAGACACACCACCCAGTAGGAAACAAGAATCAGTCTTGGTCAGTTTGGGCTGAGATTTTTCTTTATAAGCACTGGAGGGATCTGGCAATTACAGTTAAAGGCAAGACCCCTCAACAGGTGAGGCTTTGGCCCCAGCTGTGCCAGCACAGCAGGGCAGCACAGAGGCTCTGCCCATTCTCAGGGCCAGTGTCACCCTTGTGTCTGCCCCAGTCCTGCCCTCCTACAGGCAGGAATTTGCTCCCTGCTGCAGCCTCTGAGGGGGAAAACTGCAGCTCCTCAACAAGGCAGAGCCACACCACAAGCCAGCTCAAGCCAAACGTGAGCAAAGGAACCGTCTCCTGCTGCAGCGGCAGTAAAAGTCCTTCACAATTGTTAAAGCCAGAGGGGAAACTAATGTTTTTCTTATTTTACAGCCTCTCATCCTCTCCCTAACTTCCCTGTCTGCTTCAAGACTGCACAAGACTGAGAAAAGCCAATTGCAATTAAACATTTCACTCCTAAATGAATTGCTCAGTTTGTAAACAACAGTAGCCACAAAAAAATGCAGCTCTCAGCAAAAGCAGCTCAGCTTTCCACACAAAATATCACAGGTCTCCAGCAGGAAATGGCTCCTCTCAACATCATCCTGAGCTCTCCCATGGCACTGCCTCACCCCTCCAACCCCTCTTTGCCCCAGATTTAGAGCCTGTCAAAGCTAATATGAAGAAGAGGATGCAGGCACTGAGACATCCTGGCCTGGAAGCTGTTCTTCTGGAAAAGCACTGCAAACCTGCTACTTTAGATAAATAAATAGTGCATCCCCTGTGAGACATCATCTGCAAAGCACTATCGTACGATGCCTCCACTGTCATAATTCCCCGTGTCCTTATTGCCCGACAGCCTCCATAAAGAGCCGGCAGGTTTATGTGCCACTTAAAACCAACCTATTACCAGCAGCAAACTTCCTTCAGTCCCTGTGTTCAGTTCCCCTCCTCAAGTCTCCTGTTCATGCTCAAAAGTGAAAGAATCGTGTCTCAGGGTGAGCACCCAGTGCTACCACACCCCTCCCAGTACCCCCAGAACCTGGGGGTAACTGGTCCCAGAATAGGGCCTGATCCTTCAGTGCTCTTGGGCAGCCACATGAACCCAAGCACAGCAACACCAGGAGAGCATTGAACCCAGAAGGCACAATTTATAAACTCTAGGCACGAAGGATGCTCCTCCATGGGCTACACATGAAAAGAAGCAGGTTTTCCATAGAGAGAGACAGTGATGCCAGTGCAATGAATGGCTCTTGCCTCACTCCAGGGTTTGATTCAGCGTTTCATCCAGGCTGCTGTGCCTGAGGGACATGGAGGATGCAGGTGGATGGCAGCACTAGAGATAAAGGTTTTGACCTGTATTTGGGATTAAACTGGAGGAGCTTTATTGATTTACACTCTGCTTTAGACCAGCTTGCAGACACAAGCAGGTCCTGCAATATGCAAAGATCTCTGAACAGCAAGGGCGAAAGGTACCTAAAATCTCCCAAACCTTTCCAGCCTTCCCATACATTGGTGTATGGCTAAACACAGTAATTTTTATTTTAATACACTAAGAAGTGATTTTTTTTTTCCCTGTCAAACACAATTAAAACACAAAACAAAGGGGCAAGCCAATTGCCCCAAACTGTCCTGTCTGTTTTATGGGTCAGATTTTATGTGAAAAAGGACAGAGTATTTGTTTTATTTTCAAAGAGCATATGGTTTGATTTTTAAAAGCTCAGCCACTCACCACTGGGACCAGCCTTTCAGAAAAGCTCAATGCACAGCAGCTCCTCCAGTGCCACATGGGAGATTTTGAAAGAGCCCATCACCCAAGCTGGGCATTTGAAGTCCCTGGAAAAGCTGCATGAGAGCGGAACAGCAAGAAAGCACCTGCCTGGTGCAGGAGTGTAATCCATCTACCCCAAAAAGAAGGAAAACTTTAAACCAGAAGGAAAAAAAAACCAACAAAAACCCAGAAATATAATAAAACAGAAAGGGAAAGAAAGGCAGAAAAGGTTGAATAAATTTCTCCTTTGGTTTTAGTCTAGTAACACCATAAATGCTACTGAATAAATCACCAGCAGACCAGAGAGCTGAAATAATACAGGGGAAAATCTGAGTTCCCATTCATCACACTCCCCCTGACACATAATAAATGCTTCTCCTTCAGCCAAAATGAATTAGCATAGTTGACACAGCACACACAGCACGCTGACATCCCGATGCCCACTGATTATCCTACTCTTGGCTCTCCAAAGCCTCCGTTCCTGCCACCAAACCCCAGGACACTGGCATGTCTCTGCTGTCACCTGGAGCACCTAAAATTTCCACTGAGTATGAACTACAAAGTCTGGTATGACAATAAAGGCCATGAGAGGTGGTAATACCCAGTTCCTCCCTGAGGAAGGCTGCTGGCAGGCGAGCAGCAGAACTGGAAATGGCATTTCTGAGTCCCACTACAGCATTTCAGAGCCCAGTGATGTCTCAGTCTGCAGGATGCAAGGAGGAGCCACACATTTGGTACCACAACACAAAGGTCCAAGGGAGCCCAGAGAGGGGTGAAGGTTGTAGTTGTTGAATGCAGCCTCACACAACTCAACTGGGAGTCCTTTACACCACCCAGAGACAAACTGCAATCCTGACACCAGCCTAGAATGACATTCCAGACCTTGAGCCATATCAGGAGAGTTGTGGAAAGCCAGGTTTATCCTAGGAAAAACAAGACAGCACCTGCCTTGGGTCTTATCATGGAAACACTGCTTTTCTATGGTGTCAACTGGGTCCAGCCAACACTGACCCAACCGCAGCTGCAATGGGACAGACAATTGAAGCCAACATTGGGGCCAAGAAATGACAGGCAAACAGGAATAGCCCTGATCCATCCCAAGACCACCCTTGTGCAGGCACAGGGGTGAGAGTGTGATAAGAGGTGCTTCCTCTGGTCACTGTTTGGCCTGAACTCAGAAATAAGCCCAGCCCACAGGGCAGGGCAAGGGGGTCAGGATGGCTGATCAGCCATTTTAAAGCCAAATGGAAGCAAACTTTACTGGTGTTATGAAGGTCTGAAACCATCTTTGGTGGATTAAATCCATTTCAGGAGAAAATACGGTGCCAGGTCGAAGTGATTGCCCAGAGTAAAGATGGAATGATGTGAAAATGGGTGATAAATATTAAGAGACTGAAATGAGAGACATATAATGGAATGTCTGACACAGCCTTAATTACAGCCTTGTATATACTCGGAGAAAATATATTTAGCTGATAGCAGCACTGGGGGTTTGAGGCTTTCTACAATGTGCTTAGGTTAAAATAAACATTTATTTTAAGCAAAAGCAAGCTATTCAACTAGTTAGTTTAGAGCTGAGGTAGGTGAATAGCTTACAGTAAATAATCTGCTACATGCATTTAAGCGTCTTTTTAGCCTAAATTTCCTAAGAGGAAAAAAAAAAAAAAGGCCTGTTAGTGCTTTGCAGTAGTCTTTTCTTTTTAAAAATTTTTGACTCTTGTGCTNACACAGTAATTTTTATTTTAATACACTAAGAAGTGATTTTTTTTTTCCCTGTCAAACACAATTAAAACACAAAACAAAGGGGCAAGCCAATTGCCCCAAACTGTCCTGTCTGTTTTATGGGTCAGATTTTATGTGAAAAAGGACAGAGTATTTGTTTTATTTTCAAAGAGCATATGGTTTGATTTTTAAAAGCTCAGCCACTCACCACTGGGACCAGCCTTTCAGAAAAGCTCAATGCACAGCAGCTCCTCCAGTGCCACATGGGAGATTTTGAAAGAGCCCATCACCCAAGCTGGGCATTTGAAGTCCCTGGAAAAGCTGCATGAGAGCGGAACAGCAAGAAAGCACCTGCCTGGTGCAGGAGTGTAATCCATCTACCCCAAAAAGAAGGAAAACTTTAAACCAGAAGGAAAAAAAACCAACAAAAACCCAGAAATATAATAAAACAGAAAGGGAAAGAAAGGCAGAAAAGGTTGAATAAATTTCTCCTTTGGTTTTAGTCTAGTAACACCATAAATGCTACTGAATAAATCACCAGCAGACCAGAGAGCTGAAATAATACAGGGGAAAATCTGAGTTCCCATTCATCACACTCCCCCTGACACATAATAAATGCTTCTCCTTCAGCCAAAATGAATTAGCATAGTTGACACAGCACACACAGCACGCTGACATCCCGATGCCCACTGATTATCCTGCTCTTGGCTCTCCAAAGCCTCCGTTCCTGCCACCAAACCCCAGGACACTGGCATGTCTCTGCTGTCACCTGGAGCACCTAAAATTTCCACTGAGTATGAACTACAAAGTCTGGTATGACAATAAAGGCCATGAGAGGTGGTAATACCCAGTTCCTCCCTGAGGAAGGCTGCTGGCAGGCGAGCAGCAGAACTGGAAATGGCATTTCTGAGTCCCACTACAGCATTTCAGAGCCCAGTGATGTCTCAGTCTGCAGGATGCAAGGAGGAGCCACACATTTGGTACCACAACACAAAGGTCCAAGGGAGCCCAAAGAGGGGTGAAGGTTGTAGTTGTTGAATGCAGCCTCACACAACTCAACTGGGAGTCCTTTACACCACCCAGAGACAAACTGCAATCCTGACACCAGCCTAGAATGACATTCCAGACCTTGAGCCATATCAGGAGAGTTGTGGAAAGCCAGGTTTATCCTAGGAAAAACAAGACAGCACCTGCCTTGGGTCTTATCATGGAAACACTGCTTTTCTATGGTGTCAACTGGGTCCAGCCAACACTGACCCAACCACAGCTGCAATGGGACAGACAATTGAAGCCAACATTGGGGCCAAGAAATGACAGGCAAACAGGAATAGCCCTGATCCATCCCAAGACCACCCTTGTGCAGGCACAGGGGTGAGAGTGTGATAAGAGGTGCTTCCTCTGGTCACTGTTTGGCCTGAACTCAGAAATAAGCCCAGCCCACAGGGCAGGGCAAGGGGGTCAGGATGGCTGATCAGCCATTTTAAAGCCAAATGGAAGCAAACTTTACTGGTGTTATGAAGGTCTGAAACCATCTTTGGTGGATTAAATCCATTTCAGGAGAAAATACGGTGCCAGGTCGAAGTGATTGCCCAGAGTAAAGATGGAATGATGTGAAAATGGGTGATAAATATTAAGAGACTGAAATGAGAGACATATAATGGAATGTCTGACACAGCCTTAATTACAGCCTTGTATATACTCGGAGAAAATATATTTAGCTGATAGCAGCACTGGGGGTTTGAGGCTTTCTACAATGTGCTTAGGTTAAAATAAACATTTATTTTAAGCAAAAGCAAGCTATTCAACTAGTTAGTTTAGAGCTGAGGTAGGTGAATAGCTTACAGTAAATAATCTGCTACATGCATTTAAGCGTCTTTTTAGCCTAAATTTCCTAAGAGGAAAAAAAAAAAAAAGGCCTGT
>VYZS01018711.1:0-67557 GCA_013400695.1 Neodrepanis coruscans | reverse complement strand
AAATTGGGCAAAATAGCATGGAGAGGGAATGAAAAAAGAAAAGAAGGGAAAAAGAGAATGAAAAGCACTGCTAACTCACACTGCCCTAGGAGCAGAGCGCAGAGCTGCAGAACTAATTGACCTAAACAAATACATGAACTAAAGCTGGGTAGGATTTATAAGCAAGAGAGCTACCAGAAACAGCTGGAGGAGTGGTGTTTGGATGGGTAATGGAAAGTATTTACAGTGTTGGCAAAGCAACCTGACAGGCAAGAGAAGCCTTGTCATCATTTAGGGCAAGAAATAAAAGAGGTGACAGCTGTAAGATCTCTCACCACCTAAGAACTGAGAAGGAGGGATTTTTGCACCATTCCTGCTCTTCCCTGTGTGTCCCAGGTGCTGTAACTTCAGTGTCTTGTATTCTATTCAGACACTTATAGCCTCACAAATGTCAGATAGGGCAGTGAGAAAGAAGAGAATTTTACCCAGGGGCTGGAGAAAACAGATGGGCAGGAAGGAATTCTGGACCTCTGNTGAGGTTTAGGCTTGGCTGATGCAGAAATTCCTTGTCAATTCCTCTTCATCAGAATCATTCAAACATGACCCAGTTTCCAATGCTTTGCTCTAGCTCCAGGAGCCAGACAAAAAGCCCAATATGTGTGGCTCACCCACTGTTAGGCCAGATGAGACCTGATCTTTAGGGATTGGCAGAAAGAGGAGGATGCTCTGCTCAGCCATGAGCTGACAGGTATCCTCTTTACACAGTGACACATCTGAGCACCTCAATGGAAATTTAAGAAAAATACTTTCAAGATCTTGTCAGAGCTGCTCATCAGAACTGCTCTGATTAACAAGCATTACTGAACAGCAGCTACTTTGTCCCTTTGATCATGGTCTGTCCTCAAGTCACGGATGAATGAAATATTTAATAGCCTGTGTGACACTTCAGGATGGCTGATCCATCAAGATGGTCCTGGAAGGCCCCAGTGTACCTCAGAGCAGACACAGGAGTGAACAGTGTGAGAGCAGCATCCTTGGCTGCTCTCCAGAGAAGAACTGGAGCCACAGGCTCTGCAGCTGGAGGACCCCTGACCTGGCAGACAAAAGGATAGATATGAGCAGAATGGGAGGATTTTAAGGCCAAGATTTATGCTTTTCCAAAATGTACAATGTTTCTGGGCTGACACCACATTGACAAAGGGGATTTTTGCAAGACTTAGCCAGTATTCCATCGTGTATGTCTCCAAATAGTCCTGCATCACAAATGCTCAGGGCCATCAGAAACAATTTGGAAGGAACAAGTCACACAGACAAGTGAGGATGGTGACTAATTTCCAGCTCACACTTGGAGAAATGCAGCATTGAACAAGCAAGAAAACACACACTGTTTTGTACATGCAAGGAATTGCTTGTACCCTGCACCCCAACTCCACAGGCTGGATCTGTCTGGTGATGAACTTCAGACTCTGAACCTTGGGGTACTGAACATTGGAGAAGTCCAAGGAAAGGACTAGCACAGCTGGAGCTGGGGAGGGTTTGTGGCTCTGATGAATTCCTGAAATCCACTTGTTCCCAGCTGTTTGACAGCTCTGTCACTCTGAATATGGTCTTCTGGCTCATCCTCAAAAATCGAACAAACGACAGTGACTTTGGTTACAAACAGCAGCACTTTAATTGCAACAAGGGCCCCGCTAATTTAGCAGAAACCCTTTTAGCTCAGATAACTGCTCTGATAATGAAATCAGAGCCATCACCACTTCTGGCTCCCCATGGTAAAACCTCTGTCCTTTTCAGGGAGTGAATCTCACCATGGCTTCATACAGAAGTTTTAATGGGCTTTAGCAGCTTTCAAGAGAAGTGCTTGAAGGACAAAATAAATCATCTCTCTTACTGTGCTTTCATAAAATTCCCCTTCCCCTTAACATTCTTCTTGCATCACCTTCTAGTTCCACCTTCTGTCTTTCAAAGCTTTGACTTAACTTGAAAGAGCAGATCAAGCCAAGGGGAAAAAAAAAGACCCCCAAAGTTTCCATACCTCAGGTCAAGGATTTGGGAAAGCAGAACAGCAACACAGCTCTAATCAACAAACTCATCTTTCCTGATGCATTGGGGAAATCACTGTGATAGCTCTCCATGGGGAACATCTAGGAAAGCCAGCTCCCTCTCTTCCTATTAATGCTCTCTGCTGCTTTGGTGGGACATTGTTGGTTATTTTGAACTGGCTTTGGCAAAGGTTTTAGTCTTTGAGTGGGGGAATCTCCAGCCAGCGCAAGGGCAGAATAGATGGCTCCATAACCCTGCTCTGAAGAGTTCATCTCCAGGACAAGTCCTTGGAAGGAACTAGTTGTGCTGTTTCTAGACCTCAAGTGCTGAAAAGCCCAGGAAAGCCTGTGGATACCCAGTGCAGCCCATGCCAGACTGTGAAAAAGACAAAAATAAGGCAGCAAAGCCAACTTTGCATCCCAGCTTTTCTTCCAGCAATAACAACAGAGCTAAACTGGATCCCAAGTGTTGGCTCATATTTCCAAACACTTACTAACTATTGCAAAGAACAACTGCCTGAGGGCTTGGCTGTATTTATGCTTTTGCTTGTCTTTAATAAAAGCTGCATTTATAATGTATGATTAATTATTTTGCACAAGTCTCCCTTTTATGGGAACCTGTGAAATGTAAGTGATTTTTAATACCACCTCACAGACATCACTCCTTCTTCCCACCCCCATTACCATTAATCCACACTGGAGAAAGATGTAACATTTGTCACTGGTTTATTATGAAGTGCAATGTTGCGAGTTATTTATGAGCTTGCTATTTATTGAAGTATATGCGGGTAGTTTTAGCACTTCAACTCTAGGGTGAGAATCAGCCACATTTTACCCACTGCCTGGCAGAGCCTTCTGCTGTTTAACTACTTCCCTCCCACTCCCCATGCCCTCACAGCAGTCACCTAAGGATGTGGTTTAGGGCAGACTCTCACCACTGTCACCTTCAAGGGATTGGAAAAGTAAGTTCAATCACTTCTTATCCTCAGTAGGTGGGAAGATGAGGGTTGGAAAGGACCCAGAGGCAATGGGCAGAAACCTGTTGTTGCAGAGAGGGAACAGGAACCAGTGCACAGGGCTCCAGGTGTCCATGGAGGAACAGAAATTAATCCCCTCCATTTGAAGATGTGCAAAATGGAATATATTGAAGTGTTAGGCTGTGGGGTTTAGACATGGAAACTTAACAATCTGTTAGCCTGCATTATCCAAGCCACATAATCTTTCACAGAAATGCTCCTAGTCCATGGCAAACATGGAATGTACTCTGGTTATTCCACAACGACAGAAGAAATGCCAGCAAAGCGGGCCAAGATAAGAGACCCCAAGCCCAGGACTGAATGCTCCAAAGAGGGCTGTTAACTTGGGACACAACGCACAGGCAGCTCATGAGCTGCAGTCTCCAGTCACATGGAGACTGTGGGCAGCCAGAGGGATCTGAGCCCAAAGCTCCGTGGAAAGCAGAACATTGCCTTGACCGAGCTCAGCGAGGAGGAGCTGCTTTTAAATTTGCTTTTTATCAACTGCAGCTGCCTAAGCAGCCAGTTTTCAGCCCCTGAAATGTCTTGCTGGAAACTGTTTACAGCACTTAGCACTCTGGGCTGTGATCTCTTGCAAAAATGAAAGCCATATTTTATTAAGATGAGCAGACACTTTGTAGGCAGTTTTATTTCACTCCAACACCAGCTCCCTGGCAAGCAGGATACACAGATGCTGTACAGATCTGTGGTTTTCTGCAGGTAGGGCTTTTGAAGGGTGTCAATTAGAAGGACACAATTTCTATTCAAAAGGTTTAATAGCCGTGGGCAGGAGAATCTGAATGTGTTCTCTCTTTTTATGTATTTTTGTTCTAATCCTGCTGTGCCTGTGAGTGCTTGTGTTATGTTAGCTATATTTCCTGTAACACCTTTTCTGACAGAAAATGCTATTCCTTCTAAACAAGCCAACTTGATTTTGATAAAAATTCCATGTTTTAAGAGAAGTCTGCTGATTGGAAGCATTTTGTAAAAATCAAAACAAATCTGGGAACTTTGAGGTTTGGCATCAAACTTCCTTTTATTGTAAATAATTCAGTAGGGAAGGACCCACATTCCCACTGCATTTGTCAGAGCAGTCACCTGTAATTTCTGAGCACTAAATGCTCTGAAATGCTGTGGCAAAGTATTTGGATATGGCTCAGTGATTGTTCCAAAGAGAATGAGAGACAGAAAACCACTCAAAATTCTTTTTAATCCCTTTTAGCAGAACTGTCCCCACCTGATCCAGATGGTTCCTAGACCCCCTTCAGAGGGTCAAAAGACATAAAACCTTCACTCAGCAGCATTTTATCCTGTGCCACACACTAGGCTGGATTCTGACGATGTGAAGTCAGAGTAATTTCAAAGTCATCAGAGCTGGTACAGAACTACTGAGGCCTGAATGAAGAAAGGAGCTGTTTGATTCAGCCTCTGCAGTTGCATGGCCTCCAGCTGGAGTTTGGGAAAGCGAGTTCTCCACAGTGAAAGTGAGTTCTCCACAGTGAAAGTGAGTTCTCCACAGTGAAAGCAAAGACCAGCTTCCCTGCATCCCACACTGGGTGTCAGTCCTGCCTTTGCTCTTCCAATCCAGCCACCTTTCCTTTCACTCTGCACCTCAGTTTCCCTGTCTACAAATCCCAGCTCACTCATCCTCACAGTTAAGTATTGCTTAAGCTCCCAGATGTGGCTGAGGTCCAGAGCAGGAGCATGAGGTCCAGGGCAGGAGCACAAGCTCCAGGCCTTCTTTCTCCATTCCTCCTGAGAGCCAAAGTGGAGAGGCATAGCTGGATGCTGTGGCTCATTGATGCACCTTAGAGCTTGTATAGGATTCCTCCAGCCACAGACAAACTGAGTTATCAGGAGCTGGATGGGTGGGGAGATTGGGTGAAGAGCTTTGCTAAGAACAAGCAGGATAATAAGCCCACCTTAATGACTGCAGAGGAACACAGACTGACCTTATCTATATGCAAATTGTGGTGCCTTCCTCCTCTTGGAGGGCAGGTGAGCTGGCTCCAACGTGCATGATAACAGCAGTGCATTTGCATTCCACCAGACGCTGTTAGGAACTTCTCTCTGCTTTGTTCAGTGACTTGGGCTGTATCTAAAACATAAAATCCCTTCTGAATAGAAAGCAGCTCCATTTGGCTGCCACCTGGAATCACCAGAGCCTTGGGAAATTTTTAGACACTGGCTCTCACAGCCTTTGTCAGCAGTGTTTGACTCCTTGTTCACTGTCATTGGACTGTATTGGCATGGAAACCAGTCTCTGGTGCTGAGGAATCCATCTGTTCCTGCTGTTGCCTCCTCACCTCAAGTCATACAGTCCTACTTGCTTTGGTTTGGGTGCCTGTGAGTTGAAAGGACCTAATAAGTTGGAGACTGGGAGAAGAAATAGAATAAAAGTGAAGAGCAGATGTTCATCCATCATGCAGCAAGTTTGGAATGGTTCCCTGCACAAGCAGACTTCAAGTATCCCAAAAGCTCTGTGCCACACTACTTTTCTTTCCAAAACCAGAGATGAAATACAGCAGGAACTCAGCAAGGGTTGCCCATAAAAACAACCACATTCTCCAAGATTTTGCCAAAACCAATATGTTTATAAAGGCAAATTCTTACCAACCCACAGTAAAATCCACATTCTCCATATCATAAATCTACATATCTCCTTGTCTATCATCTGTTTCCCAATTTTTTTAAGCTGTTCCAACACCTACTGAGGATCAGTTACCCTGTCCCAGATTCCACCAGCAGTGTCATCATGCTTGCCCCTATATCAACCAGTCTAAAGTTTGAATGAAGTTTGGATGACCTTCCAAATCTGAGGCATTCTGCTCCTCCACATTCTGGCAATTATCTTACACACTGACCCACAGCTTTCAGAGGAAGAAAGGAAAGAGGAATTGAGTTGTATTTTTAGAGGAAAAAAAATGTACATCATATTTTCATGCAAATAGCTTTAAACTCTGAGTAGGGGCAAGAGAGAAAATAGGGGAAGAAATCCATTTAAAAACCTTTCTGCTTCTATTATTTTCTCCTTTATGTTTTCAGTGTGGCTTTAGTGGCTCTTTAAAGATGTACTACAAAGCTTTTAATAAAAGCCAGAATGAAAGGCAGAATCCTCTTTAAGATCCTAAATCAGTCTTGCAATACGTGTCTAGACTCACACGTTACCAATACATTAACTTTTTAGAAGTGAGATATTGTAACACCCAGTAATCCCTCCAGCTTCTGCTGAATTCCCTGTCAAGGAGGCTGTGTTTCTGTTTAGATGGGAAGCAGCAATATTAACAATGACCTCTTCCAGAGAACATTTAATAGGCAAGTAGATCACTCAAAGTACTTTTCATTTGTGCCTCTCATTCATCTGGAGTCCTTTCCAGCACTCCATGAGCACTGAGGGTATGATTGCTTTGCATCCTGCAACTGCTTCATACATTGAACAAAACATTCAGGAGTCTGATCCTTGTGCTGGGAGCAATGTGCTGATCTTGGAACTGATCCCACCAAATTTAGGAACCAAATTTTTTTCAATCACTGCCATTCTGTCTTCATGGAGCAGCAGCAATTTCCTCTGGTCACAGCTATGCAGTTTTTCTTCTCCAGGAATTCAATTTTCACTGCTGCTGGCTTTCAGAAGTGTGAGTCCATATAAGCTTTTATCAGCCACAGTAACAAATTCTCCTATAACTTGCACTTTTGAGACTTATTATAGTTTCTCGTTTATTTCCAGGCCTAAATGTGGCATCTACAAATTGTCTATTGAGAAAAGGTAACACGCAGTGTCTTAAGGAAGTGTGGATTTGATTTTTTCTTCAAAAGACCCAATATTCTCAGTCCGCAGCAGTGGCTGTACTGCATCTGTTTCCAGTGGAGAAGCCAATCTGCTGCTTCTTCTGCTGGGGAATGCCAAGGGGAAAACAGCAGGTCACTGAGAAATCACCTGGTTTGTCTGGAGCTGCAGAAAGAAACTGGTTGTCAACTCAGACCCCCTGTGTTCCCAGCTCTGTACCCGGCCTCCCCGCTTCCCACACAACCACAGGCAAGTCACTTCATCTCATCGAACTTCAGTTACCCAGCTGTGAAGGGAGGATAAGAAGAGCTTTGTTCATCCAGGTCTTTGTTTGACAAAGTCTGAGAGACATAGACTCTTGCTCTTCCCTTGTAGGTACAACAGCTTTATTTTTTTTAATAACCACCAAATGCACTGCATGAATCCACAATCCCAAAGCCTTAAGAGAGGTACCTGGGAATACAAAAGAGGAAGTGCATTGCTCTCCTGCATTGCCCAGAGCCTTTGGATGCAGACTGAGCTTCTAAACTACACAATGCTGCGAGCAACTGCCCCAGCAGCCACAAACCTCAGGAGCTCCAGGCAGGCTGCTGCTAAATTTAGATCATTTCTTCCGTGCTTCAGCTGAGATTTTCATAGATTGGTTTTCTTTCTCTGGTGCAGTTAGGGCTGCTCAGAGGGATCCCTTGTTCCTCTGGTTAGATATTACCCTCCTGCAGGGAGTACAGGCCCTGTTTGTGCTGGGAACACCAACAAGCTGTTCTGAGCAAAAGAAGTGAATGCCAAGTTCCTGCATCAAATCAAGGCCAGAAACCACCCGCTGTGTGCCAGTGACTATGAAGAACTACATGAAACCATCACTGGTGCAGGGCAGTGCCCCAGATAGCAGGAATCTTGATCCAGGCACTGGGAGAGGTCCTCAGGTGTGCTCTGGGTGCTTAGTGCCAAGTCCAGCTGTCCCCCTTCCCTGAGGTCACACAAGCCATTCAGAACCCCCACACACGTGGAATCCCATCCACTGCCCCAGGTTTGCCTGCAGCAGCACTTTCTGTAGGACTCAGAATTATCAAACTGAAGACTCGTCTCTTTCCAGATCAAAAAAAGCTCAATGAAACCGAAACATCTTTGCCCTGGGGCCACTTGATGCTTGCTTTAACTGCATTACTCCATTAAGGATGATACAATTTAAGTCTGAATGTCTGGTTTGCATTAAGATTGATAGCAGTTAGTTAGCCATATTCCTTGGATTAACAGCGGTGCTTTATCCTGGTGATTTCTCATTGTTCCTAACAAGATGAAGGACGCCAGTCTCAGCAAGCAGAAAAACAAGTTTGACTATTACCAGCAATTAAATAGTCAAAAAGAAGCAAAGAAAACTCTGCATCACTGTTAAGCAGCCTGACAGCCATTAGATGCATTGCTTTTCAGAAACCCTTGCACACTTTACCCAGGTTTCAAACTAAGCTGTGAAACAACAATTTCAAACAACAATTTCAAAGACAATTAAAACATCATAAGCAATCATGTGTGAATATTCCTGAAGACAGCTACTAAATAAGAAACAATGACAGATCAGCAAAGGAAGAAATTATAGTTTAATCTAACCTTTAATGGGTGTTTATTAACCAATTGATTACCCCAATTCAGAACTAGCCACTTGTAACAGACTGAACTATATTCCAGCTTTTGCCATGTTGAATCTAAGGCCCAGTGGAGACAGAATTCCAGAGGTTCATGGGAAATAAAAATTAGATTCATATACAGATTGAACATGCCTGATCCTCATGGAACATCGTGTGTCAACTAAATGATGTGGACAGAGGCCATTGGCACATATTGGAAAATGGGGCAGCAAACCAAGGGGTCATTGTAAAAAATGTGGGTAATATAAGAGCAAGAAGAAGGGGGGAAAAATCATCCAGCCCCACAATTGCTGCAGAACAGACAGGAACATTTCCATGAGTTGCTGGTGACAGGTTTGAGCTGCTCAGGCTGAGAAGGCAGAGTAGGGCAGGAACTAGAGAGTGGATTCAGGGCACAGTCACTGGGAGAAACAGAGTAAAGTGTTACCTGGCCAAGGTTGCCACCAGCAAGAGCTGTTTCCTGCAGCCATTAAATCAAGGCTGAACACCCTCATGAAAGAGAGACACCAGCTCAGTGTCCCCCCCCAGCTCTCCTGATACTGGAGCACTGCCAGCTGGACACAACACCAGGGAAGCCTCCTCTTGCCCAAACTCCTGGCTGGAAGAGCTGTAAGGCCACATTAAACAGTAGCAGTCAACCCCACCACACTCTTACAGCCCCTGAGACAACCAGCATGGCCTTTGTCCTCAGAAGTATGAGCCCAGTGTCCTACTCAGCGATGCAGTTGATCAGCTTCAATTTATCTGCAGCAGAACCAGAGTAGAAGAGCAGAGCAGTGGCTCCAGCAGGTCTGGCCAGCTCTGGATCCTGCTGTCTAATTGTGGCCATGAGCACAGGCCCGGCAGAGGATAGATAGCTGTGCATTAGAATGGGTAAGTGCTGATGAGAAATGGTCTGATCTTACATCCAAACACCACAGAGATAGGGGAGGTATTTAACAGAAGAGAAAGAGCAGTGTTCACCCACCTTTCACCCTCCTCTAATATGCTCTGCCTTCCCTGACAACTCCTTCTGTTCTCTCAGGGATAAGTCAACATCTTGCTCAGTTATTTTTAATCCTTCTCAGTTGCTTGGGTGGACAACTGTATTTGTGGATACTTCCCCAGGCAGGCTGAAACACACTCAATTACTGAGTCCTTAGGTCTTGTACTCCACCGCCTGTTTCTCCAGAGGTAACCCTGTTACTGCTTCCTTGGGGCCTCTGGCCTGACACACATTTCTTCTTACCAGAGCTCACTTCATTAACCCAGCAGTACCTACCTCTCACTTTAGTGCTTCCCTCTTTGTATTTAGGGTTTTCTAGTGCTAAGGGTGTATCAAAGCATATCTCCCACTTTGTGTTGCAACAAAATGATCACTAATTGCCTGGACGTCTGGAATTAAGCTTTTGGTGTCAGGCCTGTCCAAGAGTGTCTCTTGCTGAGGCAAAGTCAGTTCCTTTGTGTCATTGCCTTGACATTGGCCTGCAGTCTGAGATGAGGGCTCAGTCCTGTCCTCTGTTCATCGAAAAAACATAGGAGGAAGACAAATCTCATTTGCATGGGTAACCACCCAGCATGCCAGGCCAAATATTGTCATTGTTTTCAATAGAAGATTAATTTGTGCTTGGAAAGAAAAGATTAAAGTGAGTTGTCTTTACTGCACAGATGGAGGAGGAAGAAAATTGCTTTTGCTGTATCTTTAGCAGTGGATTCACCCTCCTCATATCCCAGTGCTACACCAGTAACTCATGGTACTTGGACACAAACAGGACACCTTGGGATAACAAACTGTCCCAGATGGCCTGTGTCTGCAATATAGCTCATGTCACACCTCGATGGATTGTTTTCCACTTGGATTTGTCTCCCAAAAGGAAAATAGTTAAAAGGTAACATTCTGGGGCATCTTTTTCATTTTTTTAAAAAAAAATAGGTGATTTACATGACAGGTAAAAGTCTGGAAAGGCATCGGTTTCCTTTTAGCAGTGGTACATCCAGGGACATGGCAAGCACTGGTGTTGGTTAAGGCATCATGGCAGCTCTCTCTCCCATCAGTCCTGTAGTAGGGGAGGTACCCACAGCCACTTCCAGGCCAGTCCAGCATGAGGGACTCACTTTGGGGTTCGTGTAGGCTCCCTTTATCCTGGCAAGCAGGTGGGCTGTGTATGTAGTTAGTAAAATCCTGTCCCCATCACGTACTAAAGAGTTAAAATACAGACACATGGAGAAAAAGAAGTGAGCTCCCTTGTGCTTCTCTCTAACCACCAGGGAGAGTGATCCAAGAATGTTTTCCCTTTGTTTCTCCTCCCTTCTCAATGCAGAGTCCCAGCAGTTACACACCACTGACAAGGATGCTCCAAGCCTCAAACTGATCTCATGAACCATTACAAAGATTGTTAAGCTTCTATTTGTTTTTCCTAGTGGGAAAAGTAGGTGAACTGTGGACAAGATCCAAGACACATTCCCATCGCTCAGCCCAGAGGGTAGAGAGCTTTGCATCAATCTTTTGGTCATGGGGGAGTTCTTCATAAATCCCAACTTATGACATGAGCTACGGAAGTTTCACCCCAAGGTCAGCGCTGTGTGCAATGCTGTGACCCCTTGGCCTTAATGTGCATATTAACACATCCCACATGTCTTGGCAAAAGGCTACTAAGCAGCAAAGGACATCTGAAACTGCTGTACAGCAAGGAACAGACATTTGCTGGTATGTGACTTGCAATGCATTCTAATAATCACACAATTATAGCTACATTCCAC
Source organism: Neodrepanis coruscans (assembly GCA_013400695.1). Classification (NCBI taxonomy): domain Eukaryota; kingdom Metazoa; phylum Chordata; class Aves; order Passeriformes; family Philepittidae; genus Neodrepanis; species Neodrepanis coruscans. The sequence continues at coordinate 56,351 of VYZS01018711.1, read as the reverse complement.
TCAGTCTGCTGGAGAGAAGAGTGGAAATTGTTTAAGAGAATTCTCTTGCTGATGAGCCTCACAGCTAACATAAGGTGACAGCCCCACAACGGGGCTCCTCAAGCCACCAGAGGAATGTGGGGTACTTGGGAACAGCTGTTTGTGTTCACTAACAACAAATGAATCACCAGTGCAAGCACAGGACAGACATCCAGGGATGAGACCCTCTCCAATGGCCTGGTGCTGCTGGGGAATCACCCTCTGAACTGAGTCCTCACCTGAGACATCTCTTGGGAAAATAGAAAAAAACCAGAGCTTCATATGAGCCTCTAGGAAATATTTGTTGCCAGTTACTTTCCTCAGTTCTATGTTGTTCTTCTTGCTGCTGTCCTGATGTAGCAGACAGGAAGGTAATCCTTTGCTTTACTGGACAAGGATGCTTTATCCCTTTCCCAGTGACCACATCAAGCAACAGGAAATGCACAGCTCAACCAAAACTGCTGGGTAGCCTCATCTCAAAGCCAGTTTGGGATGTTTAAGATGTTTCCCATGAAGGGAGCAACATCAGTTTGGGGATAGGCAGGATCAACTGGCAGGACACAGGAAGAAGTGACGTACTTTTGAAAGTATAGCAAGTTACATTCTGCATTGGTTGAGCAGACAGACAGCTGCACTGCAGTGGGAAATGGAAAAGCTGAGTGCTAGCACACATTTGGAAACTGAGGGGACATCCTGTCTCATCAGAAGGTTCTTAAAAGCTAAAATCTGCTTTGTATAAGTATAAACTATAGACAGGCTTTCCTCTAGTGCCAAAGGATCACATCCACTTCCTAGGGCCTTCCTGAGGGTGCTAGGTGTGTCCTGGATAGACCAGATATGAACTCAGACTACAGCAAGAAGATCAGGACTGATATGAACTTGACTCAAATTGCATGGGAAGTCAGCCTGGGAAGTAGAGGAAGAGAAAGCTGCAGAACTGATGAACTTTGAGTAGCCTGTGTTGCTAAGGAGACACATTACAGCATCCTTTGGCTTGAATTTCCTAAGTGATGAAGGGCTCCATGCCCAGGAACATCATTTCACTTCAGCTCCGTCCAAAGGGAAGGAAGCCACCATTTCCAAGGTCAGGTCATTGTCTGGCAGGCAGGAGCAGATGCTGTCTCAGCCAACTGGACCCAAGAGAGTAAGCCCAGCAGGCACCAAACCCAACCACAGCCATGAGTTTGTACACATCCTCTGCTAGACAGCTTTAGAGTAGGACTTGGTGATATTACACCTTTGTCAGTGCTGAAGGTCACGAGTTCATTCCTTGGCACCTTGGATTTCACACCTGAGGACAGGACAGAGATGATGGCAGGAGATGCCTTGTGAAAAAGGCAGCGTTGGCCAGATGGTTGGGTGGGTTGTGTGACATTTCTTCTGGTGCAGCAGACTGTGAATCTGCAAGGCTTCTTCCACCTACTTAATGGCTCTGCACGGCTGGTTATTAACGCTGCTGCCAGGATCGACTTCTCACAGGATTTAGTTATCTCCTGCAGTGGATGCTTTGTGAACAGCTGACAGCTTTCAGGATTGCTGCTGGAGACTACCAGGAGGGAAATGAAAGGAAGAAGCAGGTTAAGCTGTTTCCCTGTCTATACAGCAGCTTCAGTTCTCTGCCATCAGAAGCACAGGGCTATGGACTGTTGGACAAAACCCCTGTAATGTCCATCATTCCTCACTAGACAACCCTCCAGGGGCACATCACACCTCTGACCAAAACCTGCCTCAGCCCCTCGGGCTGGAGCCAATGTGCTCTTGGCTGAGGAGAGGAGCACTGGGGACAGTCAACCTTGAGGAAATGTAGCCGAACTTGTCTCCTGCCTGTCCCTTGGGGTGCAGGAGGGGTCTGGGCTCTCTCAGCAGGGGACATTGATGGTCTGCAATAGTTCCCAGCAGCCACAGATGGGGATGGACCCCTCACGGAGCTCCACAAACACAACCTACAGGCAGCTGTTGGCTGCCAAACTCAGATTTATAGCTTCCAGTGGGAAACTAGACTTTTGTCATCCACTCCTTGACTTTTCTGGGATTGATGCTACAAACAACTCCCACTCCATCTCACAAATGAGATGCTGCTCCAATACACCAGCACAAAGGCTTTGCCAGACAAAGGTCACAAGAACTTCATCTGACCAGTTCTGTCCCTCTCCCATGTGCCTCATAATCATTGACTTGCACAAGCAAAGAGAACCCAGCAAATCCTTGAGCCACAGGTGCTCTGGAGCTCCCCCATAAATGTCTTTTAAGAAATTGTTTTAATGAGGGAAAGAACACTCAGCATTCACAAATTCTGGCATTTTTGTGTTATTGGTTCCTATTTCATCTATTATTTACAGAAAAAGATCTATCTGGGGAAAAAAAGAAGGCCTCTCTTCTGAACTCTTTCCAGAACTGACTCAGCAACTTAATTTTTATGCTGGATACTTTCTTGCTTCTTTTCACTTTATTGCTAATTTTTTTTAATTTTCCACTTAAAATCCTTATTTGCATGATAGGTCTTGTCCAGCCTTAAGGAGATTTTTCTTGTCTTTGACTTTTATCTCATTTTCTCTTCACTTTTTTTTTTTAATTAAAAACCAGCTTTGAATTAGTTCACTGAAGCATTCCCTTCCCCATCTTCCTCTCCCCTCAGAGAGCTCCTCCCCGTCTCCTCCTGCCGGATCCTTCTGCGATCTCAGCACATTGCCATCACAAGAGCAAGCCTTCAGCATCGAAAAGTTGGTGCAGATTCACCCCTGGATGTCTCCCAAGCAGATCCCAGTAGGACACTGGTGTCCTACACTGGCTGCTCCCGGATAAGCCCAGCTTTAGCTCTGAACCTGCCCCAGGGCTGTCCCAGGGGAGTGGTAGTTATGCAGTTCAGTAAAACCCTTCAACATGCAACAAGGTTCATGCTTTTAAGGCATTTTCACCTCTGCAGGATTAGACGAGATCAGACCCTCTTTGCAGAGGGTACAGCTTTAACAGAGGAATGAACTTTTCTGTTTCCACTGCTTATTCTGCCCTGGCACAGCCTGTCGGACAATAGGGCAGGAGAGGAAAGAAATCACTGTCAGGATGGCTCACTTGGCATTTGCTAAGATCCTAATGAGACCCAATTTCACACCTCCTCTGACACGGCCCCAAGCGTTGCTGCAGAGACTTGTTTGCAGAAGGGACACTGCAAATGCCTCATGAAAACATGTGCAAGTCAAGATGCCAAGGAGCTACAAATCAAACTGGCACAAATCTGGGTAATGCTACTGATTTCAAGTGAGTCGCTCCCTGTTCACATTAGAATGAGTCAGCTCACAATATGACTTTATAAATTTTCCAGGTAGATACGGAGAAATGTGGAAAGCACCTACGTTGCTGATTGCTTTCCTTGCTAATTGTAGATTGCTGTCGAGACCCACTGGGTCCTGGAGAAGGAGAGGACAAAGGGTTACATTGCTCATTTGCCAGCTGAAGCATCAGTGGTGTTCCTTCACTTGTTCCTGCTCTTGAAATAGCTACTGTTGAGCAGTAATACCAATATTTTTCAGCTCCATTTAATGCCAGCAGGATCATGCCTGCATTGAGGTCACAGAAATGACTGCAGTGTGTTGGAGAGGGAGATCCATGTTGGCTCTTGTTGTCTGTCAGGCATACCTGTACCATTCCAGCTGCTGCAGCAGAGAAAGCCATGCACTCTAAAATTGATCTTGCTTTTCCAAAAGAGCTCTGTAATCCTACTGCTGCCGCAGGGAGACTATTACCACTAGAGCACAGCAACAGGAAAACATACAAGGATAAGGAGCAGCTGGGTCAGCCCAAACATGTGGGTACCTATCTCCAACAGGGGCCAAAAAGAGGTACCTGGGAAAAAGCACAAGAATTAACAGCAAACACACCATTTTTCCCCAAACAGTCTGTCAGTTTCCAATTGTTGTGTGTCATTCAAAGTTAAACAGTGCTTCCATGTATTTAGTATCCCTAAGCAGATTTCTCTTCCATTAATCAGTCTGGCATTTTGTGATATTGTATAAAACACCCTGTAGTGAGGAGTTCCTCAGCTGAGATACCACTGCCAGCACCAACCTCCTTTTGTTTCTGTTAATCCTGCCACTGACAAGGGGAAGCTTCTCCTGGTGTTTTCTAGTTCTTGTTCTAAAAGCACACATCCAATGCCTGCCTGCCCTCCACAGGACACCTCAGACCTTCCTCATACAGGTCTGCCATCTCTCAAATGGAGGAGTCAGAGCTACCTACTCACCTCTTGCACAGAGGATATTACAGAATTATGAACCCCACTCCAAACTTCTGGTTTTTCTAGATGCTTTTTGAAATGGAAAGACCAGACCTGCACAGTAAAGGTGAACTGACTTGGCAGTGGTTCCCACACTCCTGCTCTACACTGTGATCATTTCCAGGCAGTGCTACAGCCCCTGACATGTCTTTGCTAAGAAAAGGAGGGAAGTGGAAGATGTATGTGATCTCTGCCAGTTGCTGCTATTAAGTAAAAGGATCTGGACAAGGTCTTCCTTCTTCCAAGACTAAAAAATCAGTGCTCCAGACACGAAACAGCTCCCCACAATCCTGGGCCCATCCCCAGTCTCCATTATTTTGGGGCAGGAGAGAAAGAGAGAGACAGAAAAGGATTAGCTATGCTCCACTGAGTAACTGGCATGATCCAATTAGTGGCCTGTTCTGGGAACATGGACACAGCTAAGAAGAGGTGAAGCCAATTGAATGCTGTCATTGCTCTCATTTCATAATAGATGCCAAGTCTGGACTCCTCAGCACAGCTGCCCATCACTTAGCTCCCCACCAGGCACAACCAACCGTAAAATCCTGGCTGGAGGAATGGGAAGCACAGTCATTCACCGAGGACCACAATGAGGAAGAAGCAGATGGACAAACCAAATCCCAATCCCCTTTCCATGGGAAGCAGTTGGAAAGATCCTGACAGGCAGCCAGGAAGTGCCAGCACAGAGTAGGCACTTTGTTACCCCTCCCTTGCACAGCCCATGGTCATCAGCTCATCTGTGGGGCTTTGGGGGGAGCTGGTGTTTGGCCAAACATGATGCTCTCTGACGTGAATCAGCCATGTGGCATTATCAGCTGGCACCCGCAGCTTTATCGAGTCTCTGTGGAAAGCTCCTCAAGGCAGCCTCCACCTTTTTAATTTCTAAAAGGCCTGATGCTAAGTAATTGTTTAATATCTCCACAGCATTTGCTCCCCTTTATCTCGGGATCCCTGCTGCAATTCATTGACAGAGCCGTCTTTTCTCTTTCTCTATTCCACCGTGTATGTACTAGAAAATGCTTTCATTGTGGGCAGAGATACTTGCTGCTAATTGATGCTTATTATTCCTTTTAAGCCTGTAATTGCTTTTTCTTGTCTAAATTTACTTCTTTCTCCTCCCCCAACTCTTCCTCAAATTGCTTTGGTTTTCTCTTCTAATCAGCCCAAATCCTGGTGTTCGAAAGATTATCTGAACATGTGCCAAAGGTTTTGCTGCTGCTTTGACATGCTGGCTTTTCACATCTGTGGAGTTTACTTCAGCTTCTTGAATATTTACAGGCAAATTGGGTGGCCTGCAACTGGTAATCTCTCGACTGCCTTAATGAGGGCAGATTTTAGGTGTCAGCTTCCACGCAAACTTCTGATTAGAAGGCTACAAAGGGTCCTTGGAATTATCTGTTATACAACATAGGATTTCCGAGTCAGTTCATTCAGGGGATAATGAAACAAATAGAACAAAATGCAGTTTGGTTGGTAACTGAAAGAGAACGTGTTCTTTCTGATGAACTCTTTTAGTTTTTTCCACAGACTTTTACTGGACTGGCCCAAAGGAGTTTCCAGTCCATCACTTCCTAGAAGACCATACTTCTCCTCACTGAGACCTTCCCAGAGCCCTCCTCTGGATTCTCACAATCACATCCACCTTCAGCAGCAAGGACCACAGTCTTGTCTGGGCACTACATCCCCACAGGGAAGAAATCAAATCAGACAGACAACACACCATGGACTTTGCCATCTCAGACTTTGTGTTGTTCCTGGCAGCTGATACAAGACACCGTGCGAAGCAAATGTAAACCTCTGCCAGCTGGAATTCACCTCCATCAGGGAATTCCTCTCATATTGGCTTCAGCACCAGGCAGCAAGGACTCATTTGTACCTGGGATACACTGGCCTGTCAGCACAAGGGAATAATACCTTACTTCCAGTTGTCTTGCTAAAAACTTGAGATCTTCTCACTTCTCAGCTGCCTCCTGCCCCGGAGTGTCTGGGAAGGCTGAGTGGCCTTGGGAGGTGGTGGCTTTAACACCAGTCCTGGTACTGACCACTTGTGCCATTTTTAGGAAGCATCCATGGCTTTGTTTTCTTTGTTCCCCTTCTGTTCACCTGTGTGTGCTCCAGCCATGCTTTCCCTGGTTTTCTTATTTAAAGTTTCCAAAGCCTACAAAGGTCTCCAGCTTTGTTCCCTAGCATAGCTGCCATGTTTTATGTAGCTGATATTCAGGGCTGAACTCAGCAGTTGTTTGAGCCACAGCAGCTGTTCTTCCCAGGCTCTTCAGTTCCCCACAAGGGCACAAGAGTGTCCAGGTTGCCTGGACGGACATGAGGCAGAGCTTTCCCTGCAGTGGAGTCTCTGCTCTTCATCTGAGTGAGATTCATTCCTGAGGGGATGCAGAAGGGCCAGAAGGAATGGTGGAGATGATCAGCACAGGACATCTTCCCACCAGGTTTACAGGAATGAGTGAGCTCTGAACATCCCTTCTCAGGAAGCAGGGACACAGCTGAACTCAGGCCCATTCAGCAGCACCCCTAGCTGCAGCACACTGCTCTCAGAATGGATTCTGGGAGTGCTTTGGATAGTTCCATCCTGGAAATACCATCCATCATCATGCTTGTGTCTACACTGAGAAGACAGGGGAGAAGGAAGGGTAGTCACAGACTTGTGAAGTACCTGGTGAGCAGCTGAGTCTCAGCCATGAGCAAAGACACCACATAAATATCCCCTGCATCCCAAAGTACCGAGCCAGAACATGAAGGAACAAGAACAATTATTATCATACAGGAACATTTACTGCTGGGAGTTTGCTGCATTTCATTTTAAACAAGTTTCTTTTGCAGCTCTAGTGACCTGAGGAGCCAGAAATATGAACATTAACAAAAGGAACAAATAAATAACGTATTCCAATTACAGCTTTAATAAGATGCAATGTGCTAGAACTCCATGCGGATGCAACAGTAATTTCTAATTAAAACCATGCAATTAATTATTAACCTAAAAAAGTTCTAGCATTATTCCAGTGTGTTCAAATGAGACTGTGCTCTCAGAATGAATTCAGGATTATGATTCTTAATGCTTGGGGTGTTCTTCTGTTTGTTTGTTTCTAATCTTATCAAGAGAAAAGGTAATTTTTCGGACAGCAGAACTGTGCAGCTGATAGGAGCCCATTAGGATCTGCTCTGAGCCCCATCACCCTCACTCTGCTGTAAAGGACTTATGCCTCTATTTCCTGAGGGGAAATCTTCATTAATCCCTCTCAGACACCTTTGAGAGCTGCATCCAAGAAATCAAAGTCCTGCTGATAGAGGAAGCCCCTTCAGTCTGAAGCATCCATTGACCATTTCAGAACACAGAGTCCAAGTACTGTTCAGGAACCTGAGCTCTTCCATCCAGGAAAGTGTAACTGGTGGGATCCAGGAAAGTGTAACTGGTGGGACTACACAGTCTACAACACCACAAACTGGGAGTCCATGAGAAGAGCATGGAAGAGCAGATTGCTCTGGGCACCACGTGTTTGCTGTGCACCTCCAAGAAGTTCTTTGTTTCAGGAATTAGTAAGGAAATTTGTGGCAAATCACCACCAGAGTGAACTGGGCCCACATCCAACATGATTAATGCCAAGTGAGGACTTGCTACCTACCAGCTGCCTTTTCATGGAACACAACAGTGCCAACAAATTTAAACCAACCAAAATCCAGCAAGATACAAGCACTACAGGTAAGGAAGAGGATTGGTCATGTAATTGGCAAATAAGTCTGTGATTCAGGCACTTCCACGGAGCTCTAGAGTAATCAGGATATTTGCCCTTGAAGCATGAATCTGACAGCAGAGAGTCAAGTAGATTCCTCTGACTGGTATAAAATGCGTGCAAAAAAAAAATTTAAAACTAGTGGCTCTGGGCTGCTAGAATAGAAGCACCCTCAGGAGAGGCCTGAGGCACAAAAAGTTTGGAGCCAGACATCAAGAGCTTCCCATTTTATAGCAGGGGGGCAGATTCAGCCCTTATGGAAGTGAGCAATTTCAAACTAACAGACAGCATTGCCTGATGGATCAAAGACTGGATTGAGGCTTAGGAAACCAAAGCTGATTTTTCAGCTCTCCCAAGTAATCTGGCTTCTCTCTGTGCTTTTGCTTCAAGCTCAACAGAACAATAGTCCCCCTCCCAATGCACAAAGCAGAGCACCTGGCAGCTTGGTCCTACCAGAACACAGAGGATATTAATAGAGGAGCTGCACTTCTGTATTTAGTTCCCTATTTTGGATGAAGATGAAAATGAGCTGAACTGTGAATCCAGCTAACAATGGCCAAAAGCTGCCTGGGTGGAACACAGAGTGATGACAATCCTCAAATGCCTGGAGAGATCCACTGCCAGCTGGACAGCTTTTCTGCAAGACAAAGGACAGCTTTAGGGGAATAAAGAAGAGCCTGAACAGGAAGGATAGATGTAAAAGCTGGAGAAATAGCTGAGGGACTCCGTCCCCTTCCCTATGTGACCTGGTAGAGACCAGCACACAGGCAATTCAAGAGCAACACAGGAACATCATAATGCAACTGCTTGCCTGGGCAAGGTTAGTTGGCAGGTAAATCCTTGGAAGCTCCAAGAAGCCTCCACAGACAGTGAGGAAAGCAGAGGGAAAGGACGTGGGTACTCAACATGCTTCAAATCTCATTGGTTATAATTTCACACTTCCTGCATCTCCATCTTTGGGGCCATGTGATCAAACAATCTGGAGAACCCTTGGAAATGCCTTAGGCTGAGTAGTGATGTTGTTTGCACTTCTCTGGGATTGAACAGTTGCTAAGGAATTGGGATGAAAAGTTGTTACAGACTCAGGAAAGCAAGCTCGAGTCCTGCTCCCAATAATGCCTCTTGTTTACTTGTGTATTTGGGAACTTCCCTGAGTCATCTTATGCAGGACACAAACAATTCTTTCCACACTCAGGGGAAATAGATACACTCCAAGAAGTAGAATGACTCAAGAAATTTGCACTTCTGAGAATTTAAGAGGACACAGAAACTTCCTAATTTCCATAAGACAAGCTCATAACCAGGAGAACAGCACAGAACTTTGCAGCAACTCTAACCGTCTTCCCTCTCCTCCCCAGTCCTTTTCATTATGACCCATTTTCTTGCCTTTTTTCTTCTTTCATTTCAAGTCAAAGCATTTTGACACCCTGCCCTTTGTGAACATTGTGTGTCAGAAGATCTACAAGGATGGCAAATCAGGTTTTCTTCTGTCTAATCTGTGCAGGCAGCTGGGCCACTTCCATCTATAATTGGGTGCCTCTGGGAGAGTGTCACCGTCACAGCAGCGCTGGGTACCACTGTACTCAGGGAGCCAGCAGAACTGGTAGGCACCTGCAGCCTGAGATAGAGGAGCTGACCTGGACTCAGTGTATTTATACCTAAAAATAGGAAGAGATCAACCTGCAGTTGAATTTAGGAGAGGCAAAAAAGAAAATCAAATCCCTTTTCCTTGAAGCCAGCAAGCAAAAGTCAGATACTTGTCAAAGCTGATGCAGAGTGCAAAGGGGAGCAAAGGCAGATTTACACCAGGACACAGCTGGTGTCAGAGTCTGTGCCACAGTAATCTGTGTTTACAGAAGGACTACCTTTGGCTTGGAAATGGTACTTAAACAGCAACTGGTTTGTTTTGCTTGTTTGCCTTAAACTTGTTTATAATCACCTTCATGTCTGCTGCCTGCCATTCTCATTTGGTAAATGAGACACATACAGATGTTTCAGCTTGTAAAAAGGGAACACATAAAGCAAACCACACACCAGCTTCAATAAATACTTCTCTTAGATGTTTCTACTTGCTTTTTAGTGTTTTTCTAAGATGTTTTCTTTTTTTCAAAAACAAGGTTCCACCTCCTTATCTTCTCTTGCCACGTGTGGCAACTACTCAAAAACATGAGGGAAAAAAAGCAGCTTTGTTTAACACAAAACAAACAAGCATTTGCATTTGGCAGTTCCCTTTGTACAAACCAAGGACTGTGTGGGATTTCAGAGGGAAGGGGGATTTGTGAGGTAGGCAGGAGCTCAAAGCAGCACTAACGTGTTCTGACACTCTTGCTTCTGTTTCCCATATGACAGCCTTGTTTTACACCGAGACTTCAAACACTCAGGCCTTCCCCAGCATGAAGGGACACAAGCATCCATGGCTCCCGGGCTTTTCAAGGATACCTGAGGTCCTGTGGAGAGGCAGCTCACCACAACCAGGTCATTTGGGATCTCAGCTGAGGCAGGATGGGCTCAGAGCACATCCACACGTGCTGTGAGGGTGGTACCAGTCAAAAGAGGTGAGCTCTGATGGGGGTCCCTCGGTTTGGGGAGGGACCAAGAAGAAAAGGAATGGAAGAAAGTCAGGAAGAGCAGATTTCCACATTGCCTTTTGCCCCTGTTTTCTGCTTGTTCTTCTTGGATTTGTTCCTGACTGAGACTGAATGGCTTTGAAGAAAGAAGAAAGTGACCACATCCCACAGGCATTAGAGCAAGAGGAACACATAAGTCCAAGATAAGTTCTTTATAATAACCCATATCACACAACAGAGTTTCTTATTGCCAAGTGCACAAATACATGAAATAAAACCTCTCTCCATACCTGCAGGCTTTGCCATCCAAACAATCCCTCTTTTTCTGAGTACAGTGTTCTTAAGACAGTTTAAACCCTTGTTATTTGTTATGCACCATCATAATCCCCTTCTATCTCTGCATTATTGGCAGGGATTTGAAGTCTGAACACGCAGCACAGACTTCGATGCCTTGCTGAGACATCTTGCCACTTATTATGTAAAGAGAGCAAAGTGGTCAGGCCCGGGATCCCAGTCTGGATCCCAGGACAGGACATAGGAAAGCTGGGATCAGTGGTCCAAAGGAGCAGCAGCCCCACACAGCTGGAGCCAACCCTTCCCATGGCACCACAGTGTCACCCTTCCTGAGAGACAGTGTGCTCCCAGCTCTTCACAAAAATCCTGTTTGGTTATTTCTGAATATGAGTCTTTTCCCAAGGAAAGAAAGACAAGTCTTGGGAAGAAAAATTCTTTTCTTTACAAAAATAAAATAAAACAAAATAACTTAGCTGAAGCCAGGAAAAATGTATCAGTAGAAAAAAAATGCAGCCTGTGAAATTCTAAAAGTGTAGAGACAGATGTGGAAGGACAGGAATTCTTCAACAAGGATATTTTTACAGTGTAGTATATGTGAGGCTCCTAAACATGAGGGCCTGTCCCTTCTTGTTCATCCAACACTGGAACAAAAACCAATGAAGAGCTGCCACACTTTGAGGGCAAAAGAGGAGAAGATGGGCCAGTTCCTCAGTGAAATGATGAATGCAGGGAGAGGGAAGGAGGGGCTGTGGGTCTCATCAGGCCACAGCCCAAAGCACTGATAATTTTAAAAGCTCCTGAGATGGCCTCTAAATCAAAAAAAGGGAGACATGAGCTCTCAGAGGAGACAAATTTCAGTGCTACTTTGGCTACTTCCAGCTGCTGGGCAAATCCAGGGAAAAAAAGTGGGACTCATCTCATGGAGAATCCTGCTGTGACAATCATCCTTAGAGCTGCAGAGGAACCTGGCTGGGCCACAGCCCTGACCCCCACAGACACCTACAGTGAGGGGCTGCTGGCCAGGGCACTCAGCTGCTTCGCTTTTGTTCTGCAAAGAAAGGAGCAGGCACTGAGGGAAGGCTTTCAAAGGCCAAGTGCTTGAAGCCCAAGCTCCCTCTCCACCCACAAAACTATTAATTTATTTCCATTTATTGAAGAGGGCAGAGCCCCAGCTGCAGAGCGTGACCAAGGAACATGTGCAGTCCGGGGGAGCTGAGACCATCACAGGCATCTGCAGAGAAATCACAGGGAGAAGCCTCAGTGGAAGAAAAAGGGGGGTGGAGGTTCCTCCATCGGGGATTCTGGGATCCCCCCTCTTTGTGTGGCCCCAGATGATTTTGGGTAAGATCCTTCTTTGTGATGGCCAGTGAATTTTATCTGAGGGCTCTGGCTGTAGCGATATCAAACAGTGGAGAGAAAGGGCTGCAGGCTCCCTGTCCCCTGGCACTGCAGCCCTGCTTGGGTCCATACACGGGGGCTCTGGGCTGTAATGATGGAGCAGTGAATAGTCAACCAGCTCCCCTCAGCCAGCAGCTGCACCAGGGTTTGGCTGCCAGCTTTTAGAGACACTCGGGTTTCAAGGGTCTCACAGCAGGAAAGACACTGGAAACAGATAGGTGAGTTTCCATCTCATCCTGCCCCAAAGTGATTAGCAACATAATCACTGCCAAAATGAGTGTTACATCCTGATAGGTGCCAAACTACTGAATTCATGGAAGGATATAGATCTCAACAAGCAATTTGCACCATGACCTGGAACCGTGCAGGAATCTGCTCAGGAGCAGGGCTGGAGCTCTCACAGCATTGCCGTGTCCATGCCTCCCTGATGAGCCTAAAGCTCTGAAGGAAGGAAAGAAGGACGAATGCAAAAGGCATCTTTGTGGATTCCTGTCCATCCTGATTTGATTTGGGAACTTGTCAGAGCCAATAAGGGAACAAATAGCAGACCTGAGTCTACCTGTGCAATCAGATAAGTACCCGCCAGAGTTAAGAAAACAATGCGTTGCTTCATTTTATTGGCTGCTTTTATTCTTTCAATGGAAGCAAATTTTCAGCACACACAGGCCCGAAGTTTCCTTTGCAAACAAATGAATTGCTGGGCTCTCTCAGCCTTCAGAGACTTGTGTGTACAATTAGACTCACACTGTTGACAAAGATGTTGGAGAAGTGTTATCCCAGGGAAGCTGCACACGCTGTAGTTGATTTTCCATGTATGAGCTATGCTCAGATTATCTCGATGCTTTGCTAGAAAGGAAGAACTCAACCAACCTGCCACTGATCGGTCCTTGTTACCTCAATGCTGTGATATGAGTAGATCTGACTTTGTAATCTCAGCACTGTTAATACTGATTAAAACCAAATTATTACATATTCATATCAGCCCTGGCAGCAGAGTCTCCCTTGTCCTTCAGCATTAGCAAGTGAAGCTCTGAAGCAGCTGATGCCCAGAAAAGCAGATGATGTCCCTGGAGAATGGGAAGCAAAGCAGACCCCTGAGAAGGGAGGTCAGGATGGCTCCTGAAGTCTGTGCTGTGCTTGGACTTCTGCAGAGCTTATCTGTGCCTGTTGCTCTTCCCTATCCTGGGATGTCTCCTCTTTGGACACAGTCATTCCCATAATATCCCAGCATCACACACAGCGGATTACAGTAATCAAAATCCTGCCACACTCGTTGCTGGAGCAGGTAGCAAGACCCAGGGATGCTGTCACACACAATGCAGTCTGGAGAGAAGCGATCGCCATCTACAAAACTACAACAAGATGAAAGGTGCTTTGTACAGGCTGGGGATTATCCTCTACTACCCAAATCCAGCACAATTTCTTCAAATCCCCAGGCCTTCTCTTCTTAGCATATCCTGGGCTATTTACATTATGTTTAGGAAAAGAAAATGTTCCTGGGAAAGCCAAGTAAAATCCAAACTCTACTGTAATTCCAAGACTAGGTTAAAAACACAATAAGGAGTTTTATAGTAGTATCAGAGTGCCCTGGCCTCAATCACAGCCCTGTTGTGGTAGGTGCTGTAAAAATGTGAAGTAAGACATCCCTTGCCTCAATGACACAGATGTCTCCTCGATCTCCTAATCCCTCTTTGATGAGACACAGCTCGACAGGAAGCCCTAAGCTTTATAGTCCTGCAGAGGGACCAGCCAACGAGAGCACAGCCAAGGCCCCAAAGAGCTCCTACAAAATATTTTATTACTGAGGAAATACTGCCAAATTGTTTTGTTGAATTGGTTTAAGATATTTCAACTTTACAAAAGAAAACCAATTTCTTTTGTAACAAAGAGTAAAACTGTTAGGAAGTGATTTAATTATTATTTTTCCAGCACAAAAAAGAAGGAGCTCAGAGAAACACCCAGTCAAGTGGATTCCTACAGAAAAAGGTCATTTTTGCTGAACTACCATTTTTCTCCATTGTGAAATTCAACATTCTTTGAGAAGGCACCATCTGCAGTCACCTCTTCACCACTGAGATGAGAAGACTCAGGGTTAACTGAAAGATAAAAACTGTGTTTCCAAAAGAGTTCCCCTTGTTTTCACTGAAATTTTTGATTTTAAAAGATTTCACATATTTCAGTGAGGGAATAGCTCTAATAGCTTTTTCCCTACTCTATTTTGTTAAGTAAATAATTCTTCAGGCCAGTGACTCTTATAGTCTGTGTATGGATTTCAACACAACAGAATCCCAATGTTTGAACTCCATCAAGAAAAACCCTCCATCTTACCCTTCAAAAACAAAAAAAAGTTCCACTCTTTTCCAGCAGTGCTGGCAGGTTTCCCAGCAGGCAGCACTCAGAGCCAGTCACACCATCAGGAGCCAGAAGAAAGTGTAGTTCAAAAATAGGAAAAGGAAAAGGGCAGGGAAAAGCAGAGGTCTGAGGAGCTGCACCATTATTAACTCCTGTTGTTCCCACTGTAGACAGAACAGCCTTTGACATCTGATCTCTGGGCACCTCACTTGGTTCACTTGACAAATGTCTCTCTCTTAGAAGGGAAGAAAAATAATATCCCCCGTATCTCCCCTCGGGTCATGCTACCCATCCAACTTAGAGAAACCATTTCTCACTTATCTGATAGCTGAGCATATCTCCATAATCAGCTGCACGCACCCACAGAAGCTCTCTATATTTCACAAATCCTTAGCAATGCATTTTTTAATAGCAAACATCAATCCCAAGTAGCCCAAAGGAACGATCCCTCTTTAATCATCCACTGCACTGAGGACTAATTTTAGACAAAGGCTCAATGCTCCAAGTCACCTACACCATGTAATAGTACAGATGATTCCTAAATTCACAGGGAAAGGTTCAACCGCCTTTTCAAAGCTGGGTTGCAGATCCTGCGTTAATTACTACGGGAAATTACATCTCCAGTAATACTCAGCAAGGCTTTACAATAAATGCTGTCTGATCTATTCCTGCTCAGCCTTGAACTCTTTGTGGAATATTTGTAAATGTAATGGGTACTTCATTTTCACCACTCCTTCTGAATAATTCATACAGTGGAAGATCCTTGCATGGTTCCGTGAATTGAGAGACTCGGGGTATTTTGTTCTCTATAGTTAATGGATTAAAACAGTTTTTTTCAGCTATGAAACCAGGTAATTTATCACCACAAAAGGAAGCATGGTTCATACATCACTGGCTCAACTGAGAAACACATCTGTGAGTATGGATATCAGAATAGAACTGCCAATAACTTTTAAATCATCCTATGCTGTCCGAAAAGCCAACAGAGTTGCAAAATAAAATGCTGAGAAACTGCCTTGTATCAGTCAAAATATTTGATTTCCTTTTTCTCAGGGATTTAATTCAGATCCAACCTTTTTTTCCCCCATAAAACAGTACATTTTGAAACACCATTTTGAAAAGAGAAAAAGAAATAAATCAAAACTCCTTTTCATTCAGAAAATGTCATAACTGGGAGCTCCAGCAATTTCAAGATATTCTTTCCCAGCTCCCTTCCAACAGAATTGTCAAAATTGGTAAGATTTCTTCGGCAATTTCTATGTCATCAAAATGTCATTTTTCAAGACAAAACTGTTATGACAAAAAAAAAAATATAAAAATCAAACCCAAAACTCAACAAACCTGAACATCTCTGATCCGATTGTCTTTGACAAAAAGAGATGTCTTGAAGATGCAAAACCTTTCTTTGGGTGAGTCCCAGAGCATCGGTCTGACACATCCGGGTTGAACATGTAAGTTCCTCTTAGGTAACCACAAAAGAGAGATGAAAAAGCCTGAACCTCAGGGGTCAGAGATGACTTCAAATATGTTCTGAGCCAAGCAAAGACATCCTAGACTGCAATTCTTACACCAACTTCACTGGTTTAACTGAGGAAATTCCACGTTTCAGCCTTAAATTGTGGGGATAAGAATATGGACAGTTTGTCAGTGTCCACCTCTGGAGGTGAACACTGACCTCTGAGTTCTGCAGCACCACAGGATTTGGTAGTAAAGCTCTTTCCATGGGTTTTGGAGCAATTTGTACTTAAATCTCTGGTTTTCTGTTTTCAGTTTCTCCCCCACCAGTTCCCACCTGATCCCATCATCTGTACATGAGGAGATGTGTCCAGCCAACGGCCACATTGTCCCTATAAAGGGAATTTAATTCATCAGGGGGAAATTCAGAGTGTCACACATTGCTGGAGTTTGTAAAAGTTGTTTACAAAGCTTCCTTGTGGGGCACCACCTCCATTTCTCGGTGTCAGCGACAAGTCTCCTCAATTCACATATCAGAATGACTCCTCATACCCCTCTGCCAAGAGAAAATGCCCATGAACACATTTGGGGAGATCAAATCATTTTCTCTTTGGCTCAGTCATCATCACCAGCCATAACAAGATTCCCAGAGCCACAGGCTGATCATGCTGGACACATGCACAACCCCTTTGCTGTGAGAGAACTGCACAGCTGGAACTCAAGGCACAGGCACAGTGTCAAGCAGGATATGCAGAGCAAAATTCCTTATTCCACAGATTCTCAAAGCAGAGAGGATGGCAGAGCTGATCCTGCAGGGTTTTAACAGTGGTGAAAACACTGAAAACTGCCTCTATTTTTCCCCTCCAGCAAAGCAAATATGACTCAGATGGTCTTTATTTGCTTTCACGGAAGAAAGGGTCGTCCTACAGTCACCTGCTGACCTTTCCCCCTCCAAGGGCGGGAGCTGGGTTTGGGTTTTTAAACTCTGGCAGGTCCCGAAGGGGATGTCAAATGGCACATCACAACACCCTGTCAAGACAAAAGGTGCTGCAAAAAAAATTTCCATGTTGAACAGAAGAGGTCACTGGTACCGCAGGTGCCTGTGATGGAGCAGGGCAGCTTCCCATTTCCTGAATTCACAGAGCTGGGATTATCTTTTTAAGCAAACACCAAGCACTCATATTTTCCAGGGGAAAAAAGTCTTTATTTTTTTCTTTCCTGCACAGATTTGTGGAATTCAGGAGCAGAGAGGCCCTAATGTAGTGTCAAACCTCATTCCTTTATGTCACAGATACCACATTTTTCTTGCTAAGCCCTGCAAAAAGCCTCCCTGAAGTGATGCAGCACGTCCTCAGCCCACAGTAGCCAGCCTGAGAAACCCTGGTGTGAGCAGCTCTCTGACTAGCAGAGGAAAATTTCGTTGAAAATCCCAAAGCCTGTGGAAAAGTCATCAAATTTTGCCAGTGATTAATAGGATAATGCCTGCCTAGCAGAAAGAAGAAACTTGCCAAGACAGATACCTCTAGAAAATGGGCTGTTCTGGTTCAGTTTAATTTAAGAGGTATTTGGGAAGATGATAAGTGCACCATGGAGCTCAGAACTACCAGGGTAGATCTGGGTGCTTCAAAAAGCAACTAAGGCAAGAGGAGGATCACCATTAGCCTTGAGGTAAATGTGGGGAAAAAAAAAAAACCAAACCCCATTTTTAAAGCCCAAGGCAAGAAAAAAGAGGGAAGAAAAAGAGAGGGGAAATGCCCCTTCCAACCCAGGGGTCAGCAGGGCTACCAGAGCATTCCCTTGAAGGCCCAGGCTGAGACTGTGTCCTCCAAAGCAGAGCTGTTCAAGGCACAGGAACACAAACAAGGACTGGGTTTTTCTGATCAAGCTCGGTCATGCTCTGCTTTTTGAGGGCAGCTCAGTTCAGTGTGTGACAGAACCATGATTTATTTACACAGCTTTGAAATTCTGGGGTCTAAAATGATGGAATGCAGAGAACAGGTTGCAAGAGACAAGCAGACAAGCAGCAGGGCATCCTTCCTCTGCCAGCCTCATTGGATAGCTCCAATTCCCAATTCTTCTACCTGAACACAGACATGTCAGCCCTGTCCCTGGAGCTCCCACCTCTTGGTGGTTCTGGCTGAATATCCACATCTGAACAAGAAACTGAAACTTTCTAAATAGGAATGCCAAGAATTCATTTTGGAAGCATGTGGTTCCTTATTTCTGATCATTATCCAAAAAGCAAAGACATAAATAAAAATATGGTAAATGTGTTGTTTCCTTATTGCAACATAAAGTAAAAATTATAAATGTCTCACTCAAATCAAAATGAAAGCATTTGTTTTGACACATTCCAGTTTAAAATGATGCTGGAAGAGACATGTTTCCTTTCAATGTTTTGATTTTGACAAAAATGTTTTCAAAAAAAATTTTTTTTTCCCTACAGTTTTTTTCTGCCAGTTCCCAGAGGGATCAGTGAAAGCTTCCTGAAGCTCAGAGTCATTAGCAAGCTGTCACAGAACTGAGACCCTAAAATGCATTTGACACATCAGATCACAGTTCTATCAGACCTGGCAAGTGTGCCAGTGCTGGATCTTCACATCTAACTCTTGGATCAGACTCCCTTAGGATTCACTCTCTTCTCTGACAGAGCAAGAGAATGAAATTAGCCTAGTTCATCCCCCCAGCCAAAACCCTGGGTCTTCTCTGTGCAGAAAGAGCTCATGAAGCATCCCCTGAACTTCCCACTGCACAAAAAGCACAGTCACACAGAGACATTCAGTTCTTCAAGGTGAGGGGAAAGCAGCAGCACCCAAGATCTCAAAAAAAGAGCAACAGAAAACATACCATGTTGTCATTGTAAGTTTGAGGCTTCTAAAGAGACCAGCCCTGGGCATCTGGTGGGCACACACCTAAAGGGAATGGCACAGCCTGAGGATCCTGTGTAAAAACTGCAAAATGCTGGTCTTGGCAGAGCAAAGGGTTGGAGTTGACCCATCTGGCAGGTGACCTTGGTTTTCCTACAGAGCTGAGTTATTTTGGCTGTTTAGCTCACAAACCTCTCCGGCTGCTCTCTCTCTTTGAGCATCAAGATAACGACTTTCTGGGAAAAAGATTGTTCCTGCTCCAGTAAGCAAACCCAAGGCCTCCACAACACGACCCCATGCTCCATTTTCTTGTTGCAGTTGAAATAAACATATGTTCCAACAGCCCTGACACAAATCCACGTCCAGGTGGCCACACAGGGCTGTTGGTGGAGGCAGATGTCCCCAGTTAGGCACTGGCAGTTCTAGGGCACGGCTGCTTTGCCTCTGTCAGACAGGCAACCTGCCAGTGCTTTGTGTGGATTCCTTGCTGGGAAGTGGAACAGCTCCTATGGCACATTTGAAGTGCTCAGGAGCACTGGGAGTCCAGCTGGATCCCAACCCCTATATCAACCTGTCACCAATGTGACCCTCCCAAAAATGAGTCTGGGTTCTCCCTGTATAGAAGCATCACAAAGGTGTAGTGTCCTGTACCTGGGACATCAGACAAAGAGCTCAGAGCTCCAGTTCCTTGCACTGACCCTGCCCTCAGTGAACTGGAGAAATCTTGGCTTTTTAGGCTGTAGCCTTCTGCATCTTCTCTGGGAACATCCTACATTCTTGCAGCCCACAATCAACTGAGACTGAAGTTATATTAATACCTAAAGTATCTCACCCCAGATCAGACTAAAACTCTCTCTTTTCATGCAAGGACATTTACTGTTTCCTTTCCTCATGCAGAAACTTGTTCTCCAGGAAGAAAATATGCAGTAAAACATAAATGAGGAATTGACATTCATCAGCCTCTCCAGTAATGCTAAAGCATACACTTGGATCACCCAGACCTCTGGATGATCATTAGCTATCAGGGTGTTTCAGTCAAGTTTGCAAGATGCTTTATATCAGTCAGGAGAGACTTTCTAATCAACTGACACAGTTTAAAGCATTTTGGATGGGGAGGCACGTACGTAGGAACGTGAGCCTGAGCACAGATGTATAAAATTGTAGGTGATCAAAGGTAGTGCATCCAAGGCAGGATTAAAAGACGTTTAATACAGCTTTTCCCAATAAGCCTGAGAGATGAAAGAACTGCCACAAGGCCTTGCTGGAGGCTTAGAAATTGCTCTGTGAAATCAGCTGCAATTGGTAATTAAATGGAAACCTTGGGGGTGTTCTGAGGACTTTTTTCATAGCCTGGCATAAGGGAACTCATCTTTAAATTACGTAGACTTTTACCTTCCACATGTCCTGCCTCAGAGCAGCTGCCTCTGCAGAAGCAGAGGTGACTCCTCAGACCTCTCTGTGACAAGATCAAGGCACATGATCCAACAGTCTGAGCCTGTCAGGACACTCCCGTGTTCCCAGTGCCTGCCCTCCACTGCCCCAGCTGTAACCAAGCCTCAAGGTGTAGCCAGTGTGTCCTGCCCTGTGCAACACAGAAAACCAGCTGTGCTATCACTTCTCCCAGTAGGGCATAGAGGACATTCTCCTTCTTGGAAGTGCCCCTAGCTCCTACACAACTGCTTCCAGCCTAGGTCTTTGCTGTGCTAAAGGGAGAGCCCAAGGCAGATGAGATCCCTTAGTTGACTGCAAAGTGGGGAAAGAAAAGGAAAATCCTGGTCCTGATAAAAGACAGGAGGATGACTGTGGGTTTTTTAACTGCTTATGATGGATTGGAAATTCTGAGTGTGTGCACAGGAAGATCAGGAAGGGAAAGCAAACCAAAGCAGAAAGTTGTGGGAAGAGCATTCAAATGGGCCTCGGGAGATTTTGGTCAGACTCAGCTCTGCCACCACTTTCCTCAGGACAGCTGAGGCACAGCCCTTCACACGGCCCATTTCCCTTCTCTTGGCTATAAAAGGGGTCTGTCCTTTTTGATCTACTTGCAAGAATGGGTTACTCACTGCTTGAAGAGTTCCTGGGGTAACAAGGGCCATAAATAAAGCGAACCTGCTACCCTGGATTCCAGTTCAACAGTTTTTAAAATGCTTGTTTGATGCAAAGTGCTTTGTTTCTTGTAGCCTTTCATTTTGAGATGGCACAACACTCTCACTCTGAGGCAAAGTACTCTTTTAGACAAAGCTGAATCTGCTGAAAGTAGCACTGGATATCCTTTTTTCAGCAGAACAAGCAGCAGGTGAGGGCAACTCAACTCCAGACAGCTTGTCAGCTGCTGAAAAACAAACTAAGGTAAAAAATGTTTGAAAAAGTACTAAAAGCAGGTTCAATAACTTTCCTTTTTTTCTTTTACTTTTTTTTTTTTTAAGAAAAAGGTACTAAGTCTCTGCTGAATAGAAGGCAGAAATAGCTGCCATGGGGAGAGATCGACAGCTGATATAAATAGTAGTGACTCATGGTGTAACGGGGACCCAGTTCAGGGGAACAAATCCCTGTGAGTCGCTCAGACGAAGCCTCCTACACCAAATGCCTCTGAAGGCGCAGGCTTAAATACCTCCAGGGACTTGGAAATGCAGAGGTTGGGATAATATCTATCAGGCAGAAAGCCCTTTGTGCCAGTCCCCTGTCCAGGAACCATCCACTGCTGTGGATGGCTTTGGTTTGTGGCCTGGGAGAGATGGATTTATGCAGAGCATAAGGATACTCTCTCAGACAGATGTCAGAAAAAATCTCCATGCATCAACTGTGCTGCTGCTGGAACTTGCCTCCCAGGAGCCTCTCCTCGAGGGCCTCACACTAACAACACACGTTCTTCAGGTGAATGTGCCCCACACAGGCCTACAGGGTTTGGGAAACAAATAAGCGTGCTTTAATTTCCTAAGGGATATGTGCATTCCCAACAGAGTTCCAGACTTTTCCACCCTTGATTTGAAGAAGGTGCCTGTCTTACACCTGCTGGCAATAGCACACAACCATTACAGCACTGGCACGCAGCCACTACAAGATTTTTGCCAGCTCTCTTTGGCTCTGCAGACTCATATGGACTAAAGTTCTCCAGCACATCTTACAGAGCCACCAGTGTTCAAGTGCCAAACACTCCCAGGGGGCATGGCCACTCAGACACACAACCATGGCTGCGGTCAGAGCCCACAGGCAAAGCCAAAGCAACCAGAGAGGAAGGAGACATGAGGGAGAGAGGGAGTTAGCCATCATGAGCAGAAGCCTGTTCATGGCTGGAAGGCATCCTGGGATGCCAGGTAAGATGTTGGCTCTCTAGTACTTGTAAATCCTTCCCCGTCCTCTCCCTTTCAGGGTCCTGGTAACCAGCCCCTGAGCTGAAACCAGCTCTTTTCATCCAGCATTTCCAGCCTCTGAAATTGCTTCACTGCTCCCTGCCCTGTGCTGCCGTGGAAGTCAATCCCAGAGGGAGAGCAAGCCTGAGAAATAAAGAAGTATGACCCAGAACGGGCAGGCCAGCAGCTGGATGTTGGACAGAACTGGCAGTCTCTCCAACACAGAGATGCTTTTCTTTCAACTGCTTTAATTTTTTTGCCCCTCCATATAATTCTCTAATAATCACCCTATTAACAGTGTTCCATTTGCCACACAACTTAGGATATTAATCCTATTAGATGGTACTAATCCTCTGCAAAACAAAATGGAAATATTCACTCTCTCATTTTCTCAGGGTAAAAAAAAAGGGGGGGGAAGAGAAAGAGGTGGGGAGAAGAGAAGACAAAGATGCTTTCAGAGGTTTGCTGTTTTGTAAATTAATTGAATGGAACTGGGTCTCCTATGGTTTCCTTATAGAATTCCATTATCACGTAATGGGGTGTCACATACAGCCTGTTGATAAGAGACAGTCTATCAGATTAAGCATGAACTATCATATTTGGAAACCATGCAGTTTTCTACCCATTGGGGCATCAAAACACAATATCCCATTTCCCTTTCCTTCCCCCAACACCTTCTTCCTTTACTACACACTAATTAAAGAGCAAAGAGGGGGAGACTGGTCTGTGCTGCTGAGCCCAAGATAAACTTTGCTGAGTAGGGAGAAAGAAATAAAGTGAGCATCCCAGAGAACAGAGGTCTTTCCTATAGGCTTTCATTTTTCCACCCACCCCCTCTTGTGCTGTGTTTTTTCCTATTTCTGTGAAGAATTACTGGCAGTTTCCATCCTCCCCTGCTCCATAAGGTGAGACTGGCACCTACTGGAACACTCCTGGAAAAGCTGAGACTGAGAACAAAAAAACAACGCTTTTCTCAGCTTAGTTTCATCTCCATCTTCCCATTATTTTTCCCCTTCATCAGGCAAACAAACATCTCAGCAGGATTTGACACGGCTCCATTTTTTCAAAGGTGCTCAATTTTTAGCTTTTAATTTTTGTGGTATTGTGGGTAACCATCATTAGTCCCTTGATTTGCATCAGCCAATCCAGAGGGAACCACAGGTACAGTTCTTGATAGAGGTCCCAAGGTTACTCTGGGTCTTTGAGGCTCTTCACTCTTCTCATGTGTCTCAGAACCTCATGGAAGCAAGAGCAAACATCCCTCCAGGTACAATATTGATCTTTATTAGTTCCACCTCTCCTTCCCCCACAGGATCTAGGCTGCTACTGAGGATTTCCTTGTGTGATCTGTCCATCCACTGGGATTTAGATTTAGACCCCAAAATGCTGTTCTTCCTGGCTTATTCCCTAACCATAGCTTTATACTTTGATGTCCCCCCACTGAAGTCCCACTGACCAACCTCAGCTGAGCAGCAACTCTTCTTCCCTCTGCTTGTCTCCCCATTCCCACCTCTCCTTGCCAGGCCCACTCCCCAACCATAACACCAGCCTTGTTCTGACTCCAGACATCCAAGACAGCTCGTACAGACCTCCAGCAAAGCCCAGCCATCCATTGCTGGTCTCCAAGGTTCTGTGAGCCCTGGAGAACACATCCTGAATCCATCATTGTCTGGTCGTTCAGGAGAGATGCTCTTTCACAAAGGTTCCCTTTTAGTGTATTTTATCATTAACTTCCATACTCAGAGGAACAAATCTCCCATCTCATAGATTGTCAAACCAAAAGTCACAAAATAGGCAACACAGGTCAAGCAAAAGCACACAGAAGAGGGAAGCAAACAGGCTGCATGCCAGAGCATGACATGGAAAGATCAAGGGAGAATCAAAGAAGAAAAACTGGAGAACAGAGCAAATCCCACAGATTTTTCCCTGAACACAGCGCAGCTGGACATTGGGAATATCTCCTGGGCTGGAGCTGCCTCCATTACAAGGCTGAAGCTCTTACTAAGAGGAAGTCCTGCCTGTGAACATTCTGTTAATCTGAGCACCATGACTCACCAGAAAGCCAAGTTGGTGCCCTGCAATGATGCAGTGGGCAGGCATCTTTCAGCCCCAGGGTCCATGGGACGCTGCCCTTTCAGTCTGTCTGAACCCGGACCCAGGTCTAACATAACAGGGGCACTGCACCTGAGTTCTCCATGCCCTGGGATGTTCCAGAGAAAGGTGTAGTGGCAGCAATGCTTTTGTCCTTCCAGGATCCTTTCAGCATGTCTATTGCAGCCCCAGTGTCCCTGGAGGTATAGGCCCTGTGGCTCTGGGAACTCTAAGCCTAAGACCTGAGGATGCTGTGGCTGAGGTGCCCATTTCAATGGCTGGTCCAGCCTGGAAAAGTGTGGGTGTAGACTCATTAGTGGCCTCCTATGATTCCCTAGAAATAAAGCCATCCTAACGCAGGGCACCAGACGCCTCCTGATTAGCAAGTCTAATCCTCCCCCTCCAAACCTCTTCATTAGGGAGGTCTGGGCCCTTTTGTTTGAGAAGTAGCAGCTTGTCAGCACCAACAGCCAGGCCTGCCAGACACAGCTTCCCCCCTTCCCTGGCTGGGGAGGTTTCCAGCACTCTGTGTCCTTGGGAGTAGCATGAGAAATACAGAATTCAGCTCCTCCTAATTGCCATGGGCTGCACAAAGAAACAAACAGAGGTTTGTTTGCGCAACATCTCTCCAGAGAGGCCTCGCAGTTCAGTGTGCTCAAGGTGGTCTGGGATGTTCCTCTCCACCTCTCAGATTGATCTGTTCTCAGTGGGAAGGAACAAGAGGCACAGGGTGTGGAGATGCTCATTGTGCTGCCCTCAGTGTGCTTATCTGGGGGCAGCAGAAGGAAATACAGATTCCTCCTTCCAACAGAGCTTCAAGATGTCCTGCTGCTTTCAGCAGCATACTGAACCATGACCAGGAGAGAAAAAGAAGCTTCTTGGTTGAAAGGGCTGTTACAGCACCAGTAAAATTCCTCTGGATTTACACAGGGGTAAAACAGAGTTGATTCTCCACTCAGCTGGACTGACTGATGTGATCCACAGCCACTGATGGGAACTGGGACAAGAGAAGGATCAGGTCCAGGGGAGTACGTAAAGGTTCAGCCACCAGCCAACTCATTGCCTGGCAGCAATTCATAGCCTGCTCCTGAGATCAATACAGGCTGAGAGCACTCAGCAGCCAGACTAAGCCAGGTCTTAATTTACTGTAATTTTGAGCTGCTAGATTACTTTCTTCAGGTTTTCCAAGAGGCACAGTTAGTCACAGTGGCAAGTTACTCCCTTTTGCAGGTTCTGTTTTCCATTTTTCCCCTTCCTAATTTTCACTCCAACTCCCTTTCCACTCCTCGAGAGCAGAGAGTGCTATTTCAGCCTCCCATCATGCTACCTCGGTGCTGTAAATCTAGGGGAAGAGAGAAGGCTTTGCTGATTTTTAGAGCATAACTTACTCTCCAGTTTCCTGGATGTCATTCCTTAATCCCCTTCCACCAGCCACTCAAATACCTGAAGCGGAGACAGCTCATCTGATGCTTCCAGGAGCAACTACATCCCAACAACCACTAGGCTTCCTGGAGATCCCACAGCCTATGGACTCAGACAAAGAGGACAAAATGCTCAGCTGTCTTGGATTATCTCCTCACATGTGTTTGACACTTGGGAACACTTGCAGGACTTATCTGTGGGCAAATTAAAGCTGCTCTGGAGAGGCTCAAGATAGACTTGATGGGACAGTGGTTGTTTCCTTTCGTGGTCCACATTTGGGATTTATTGCTACAAAAGCCAACATATGCTACAGGTCCTCTCTTTTGCAAAAAAATATGTTTTATTCTTCTGAGAACAGAAGACCATTCAACCAACTCCCAGCACTGACTTGTAACTCTCTTGTAACACCGCTTTGCGTAGCTGGTGACAGAGCCCACTTGGGCTTCTTTTGGGAAGGAGAATCACCCCCAGAATAGCTGGAAATCTGTAGCTGGCTATCTCACTTCTAGGAACAGCCTGGGATAGAAAGATTTCGACCTCTTCCATCTTGACTGGGTCAAGGGAACACTGGCTGCTGTGATGGATGGCTGACTGTAATTCCTGCCCACTCATTTAATCAGTGTGAACAGGCAGGAGCACAAGCCTGCTCAAAGAGAAAAGGCAGTGCTGGAAATCCCAGTGGCTCTGGGGGCAGAGAGGTGTGAAGGGGAGACACTGGCAGGAGAGTGAGACACTGGGGGTGGAGTTCTGATACAAGGGACCACATGGAAGGAACCCAGGGCTTTTCCTTGGATGAGATCTGAAAAAATACAATCCCCTCCTGTTGCTGTGCCATTCCAGAGGCTGGAGCCACACTGCAGGGAAAGAGCAGCCCCCAGAGCCACATAAATCACAGCATGTGCAGCATCCTGCCCACCTGCCATTGACACATAGGGGCATTCGGGCATGGAGGAGAGAGGAGGGGGCCAGCCAGAGTCAGAGCTACTTTTGCAGTCTCACAACATGAAAGCCAAATAAATCTGCTCTTAAGAGAGCCACTCATCCATCAACAGCTAGGCCGGCACAGAGTTCAAGGACTGGAATAGATCACATGATCTGTTCTCCTGCCTAAAAAAGGGTGGACAGTTAAAATTTTGCTTCTTCCTGACCCCAATAACATGCCCTGAAAACAAGAGCACCCAAACTCTACCCTTCAACTTGGCAGTGGTCCTGTCTCTGTATCACCATGCAGCATTTTCAAATCCAATTGTGTGCTGTGTGGGGCTCTCCACATGCTCCCTGGCGCTGGCACCAACCTCAGGCCCCAAGCCCAAGGGCCAGCAGGCCTCACAGGTCCCCTCTGCTCCCAGAGCAGCAGTGTTGTGTAGCCAGCGAGGTGAAAACAGGAGAGGCCAAAATGGCACTAGAGCATTTCTGGGCCCCTGCACAGCCAGCAACAAGGCAGCTCCATGGCTGCTGGAGTGGGGAAGCAGCACCACTGAACACATCCAGGCTGTGCTGTCCATGAACAACCTGCCCCCAAAGCAGAGGGATGCATTGCAAACCACGTCCAGCCCTGCATGACTATTGTTGATGTGGCAGGAGTACCCTCTAGTGGGAGAATGGCTTGGAGATAAAGCTTTTAAAATCATTACATACACACAAAAATGCAGGATTTCAGATCTAAAAAAAAAAAGCACTGAGAATGAGCGTAAGACAAACAGAATGGGCTTGACAACAGAGGGGAACGGAATATTGCAGGGTAATAAAGTCATGAAGTCTGATTATCATTTACAGTACTANATATATATATCCCTTCATCCACCATTGAAATGCACCTACCTCTAGGGAAACCTTTGAGGTGTCTAAGACTCCAGCCCTGATTTGGGCAAAGATAAATACAGCAGGGGAGACTGAGCTCTTTTGTTTTCAGATTAAAGATCTAAGCACTGTTTCCTGCAAAGCAGCAATTGTAACAGAACGGGAGGATTTAAAGAAACACGGACCACTTTTACAGGAAAGGAAGTAAAAACATCCCCACCAGACTCAAGGTGATTGTTCCTGCAGAGATGGAGCCCAACTAAATCTGTGCTGGTGGTCACACAATCAGAAGGAAGCAGGAGTGAGAGCTGGCTGTGGGAATGCTTTGCAGTTCAGTTTAGGAATGGTGGGAGAGGTGACAGGCTGAGGGACATGATGGGTTAAGCCCAGCATCCCTCCTGGGAGGTGGCACAACCATCCCTCTGCATAATGTGTCATCTCAACCCACAAGTTTCCTACTTTCTTCAAGCTCCAGTTGCTCCCAGGAAATTTTGCTATTGACTCAGAGCCCTGATTTTTGGTTTTAAGTATCAAATTCTCCTTTGATCCCACCTTCAGCTCCAAGGGCTTCCTCTCAGAGAAGGGATGTCCCCTCAGCAGAGCTCAGCTCCACCTTCCTGGGCCAGACTCAGCACCCACCAGGCTGCTCCAGTCCATGGGGACTTCCCAGCCAAGCACTGATCCAGCCAAGCACACCATGAAAATCAGAATAGCATAAAAAGATGCCAGTCTCAGATACTGATTCCAGCCTGGATCCTGCTTATTTCACTGGAAAGCCTCCTGGAAAAGATATTTACTCACCATACAGAAGGGAGGAGCCTAGCCCAAGGTGACTGGGCTGCAGA
Source organism: Neodrepanis coruscans (assembly GCA_013400695.1). Taxonomy (NCBI): domain Eukaryota; kingdom Metazoa; phylum Chordata; class Aves; order Passeriformes; family Philepittidae; genus Neodrepanis; species Neodrepanis coruscans. Next base: position 27,882 of record VYZS01018711.1, on the reverse strand, counting down.
ACTGGACCAGAGCCCAGACCTCTCCCAGAGGTTTTCTGAGAGGCAGAGGGAGGGGGGGAGTTGGCTCTTTGGAGGGTTACTCTGCCTTCCAGAGCAGAAGGCTGTGAATTCCCCATTTCCCATATTGCACGCTCAGTTAAAGTGACAGATGAGTGTTTGTGTGCATGAGCCTCTATCATTGCAGAAAGGATAGTGTAGATGATTTCTTGGAGAGAAAGGATAAGTGAAAAAAAGAAAACAAGAGGAGAGAAATTTAAAGTAAATGAGGGAAAAAAGAGGAAGCGATTGTCTGGCTACAGAATGTGCCACTGCAGAACCAGGGACATGCCTAGGGAAATTTTTAAAAAGTTTTTTTAAAAAAGCAAAGCTAAAAAAGAAAAAGGATCCTATTAAGATTAATGCTTTCTGGCTTTCCATCTCCCTCCAGCATGGCTCTTCCATTTCCATAAACCCATTATCCTCACTGCTGTTTCACTTAATTGGAAAATGTCTATTGCAACCTAGCATGTTCCAAGACAAACCTTGGATGTATATATAACAGGCACTTAAAAGCTTTCAAATATTTCAGATTTGCTCAAAACAATTATGTTAACAAAAACCCTGTGGGAATTTTTTTTTAGGAAAACAAAAACCACCAAAAAAAAAAACCCCAAACCCCACAATAGTCATAAAGCATGTGTTCACAGGGCTAGAAACACCATTACATTTATCCTTATTAGCATTCACTAAGCCTTTATGTGCACACAGTTATTGCCAGGGTAGGGAAGAGGGGAGAGGAGGAAATGACAGTAAATGCTTTGGCTGGTGAAGGTCAGGGAACTAAAACAAGGATATTTGTTTCACTGCAAACAGGGATGTCGTGTGCCAGGTCCCCTTTGAGCTGCATCCTCCAGGGAAATCCCTGAGCTGTGCTTGGGGAGGGCAGGAGGGATCTGGAATTTGTCACTGGCTGGCTACAAGACAGCACTTGTGGGAAGCACAGCAAGAATCAGATGAAGTTTTCTCCTCTGGTAAGTGGTGGCTCTCCTGGTTTTCAGCTGGTAAAGACCTCAGCACTTGTGTGCACACATACATGTAACAAGTTTACGGGCTCTTTTAGAAAAGAATGGCTAATTTTTTCTATTTTCACATATCCCAACCAGCCTCATCTTGGTTGTATTATCTGGATAATGAATAAACTTGNAAAAAAAAAAGCCATCTAAAAACACAGCCAAACCTGCTATTTCAAGTATTTCTGTGCAGGGAGAGCGCTGGGCTGGAAAGCAGACAGAAGTCTACTCATATTCATGAAGCCAGGCCAAGACTGTTTAAATACCCAAAGGTCACAGAAAAGCCCAGGGCTGTGTGTCTTAATCCTGCTTACTGCCTGAAAGCTTCTGGGTGTGGAAGTAGTTTCTGTACTCATGGCAGAAACCCAACACATTTCCCGAGGACATCAGAGCTGGTGAAGTCGTTTTGCTTTGGCTCACGGATGAAAGATTTTGCTGTTAGAGGAAGGGGGAAAACTGGGCAAGAAGTGATGTGTTGGCCATAAAGGATGCAGAGGCTGTACACTGGATACAGAGGGGATCAATATGCTCTCCCCAGTGACTTCCTCTAATATCCCACTGACATGGCCCTGGCAGGGCAGCATTAGAACCTCAATACAGTGGAATTATGTAGTTCCTTTGGGGTCTTTCCCATGCAAAAGCCTATCTAACCTGAATGATGTTTTNCTTCCTCTCAGAGAAGGGATGTCCCCTCAGCAGAGCTCAGCTCCACCTTCCTGGGCCAGACTCAGCACCCACCAGGCTGCTCCAGTCCATGGGGACTTCCCAGCCAAGCACTGATCCAGCCAAGCACAGCATGAAAATCAGAATAGCATAAAAAGATGCCAGTCTCAGATACTGATTCCAGCCTGGATCCTGCTTATTTCACTGGAAAGCCTCCTGGAAAAGATATTTACTCACCATACAGAAGGGAGGAGCCTAGCCCAAGGTGACTGGGCTGCAGAACTGGACCAGAGCCCAGACCTCTCCCAGAGGTTTTCTGAGAGGCAGAGGGAGGGGGGGAGTTGGCTCTTTGGAGGGTTACTCTGCCTTCCAGAGCAGAAGGCTGTGAATTCCCCATTTCCCATATTGCACGCTCAGTTAAAGTGACAGATGAGTGTTTGTGTGCATGAGCCTCTATCATTGCAGAAAGGATAGTGTAGATGATTTCTTGGAGAGAAAGGATAAGTGAAAAAAAGAAAACAAGAGGAGAGAAATTTAAAGTAAATGAGGGAAAAAAGAGGAAGTGATTGTCTGGCTACAGAATGTGCCACTGCAGAACCAGGGACATGCCTAGGGAAATTTTTAAAAAGTTTTTTTAAAAAAGCAAAGCTAAAAAAGAAAAAGGATCCTATTAAGATTAATGCTTTCTGGCTTTCCATCTCCCTCCAGCATGGCTCTTCCATTTCCATAAACCCATTATCCTCACTGCTGTTTCACTTAATTGGAAAATGTCTATTGCAACCTAGGATGTTCCAAGACAAACCTTGGATGTATATATAACAGGCACTTAAAAGCTTTCAAATATTTCAGATTTGCTCAAAACAATTATGTTAACAAAAACCCTGTGGGAATTTTTTTTTAGGAAAACAAAAACCACCAAAAAAAAAAACCCCAAACCCCACAATAGTCATAAAGCATGTGTTCACAGGGCTAGAAACACCATTACATTTATCCTTATTAGCATTCACTAAGCCTTTATGTGCACACAGTTATTGCCAGGATAGGGAAGAGGGGAGAGGAGGAAATGACAGTAAATGCTTTGGCTGGTGAAGGTCAGGGAACTAAAACAAGGATATTTGTTTCACTGCAAACAGGGATGTCGTGTGCCAGGTCCCCTTTGAGCTGCATCCTCCAGGGAAATCCCTGAGCTGTGCTTGGGGAGGGCAGGAGGGATCTGGAATTTGTCACTGGCTGGCTACAAGACAGCACTTGTGGGAAGCACAGCAAGAATCAGATGAAGTTTTCTCCTCTGGTAAGTGGTGGCTCTCCTGGTTTTCAGCTGGTAAAGACCTCAGCACTTGTGTGCACACATACATGTAACAAGTTTACGGGCTCTTTTAGAAAAGAATGGCTAATTTTTTCTATTTTCACATATCCCAACCAGCCTCATCTTGGTTGTATTATCTGGATAATGAATAAACTTGAACCCCTGAGCACTCAAGGTAAGTGTCAGTCCTGGCACTGAGGAGCTGTGTTAGGGAACAAATCTCTCAAATATTTGCTCTGCTCTCCTTCCCAGCACATCTCAGCTGCTTGTCCACACACATTATTCTCCCTCTGAACTGCCCATTGTGTAATGACATCACACTACTTAGAAATAGGAGATTTCCTTTGAGGAAAGTGCCAGAATGTGTCCCATCTGCAGGAAATCCCCTGACAGTGCCCCTGAATGCATCAAGAGACCTGCCAGCGGTGTTCCTGGCCCTGCAGCTTCATCCTGCCTCTCACCTACAGAGCTGAACATGGTGGGATTTCTGTCAAGTGTATCACAGCATCTTCCCCTTCAACCTTCTCCTTCCTCATCCACACCATAAACACTTCTCCTGGGACCTGCCTTTGCCTTTCTGGAGGAGTCCTGAGAGCACCTGACCCCCAGCACAGGCTGAAGGCAGAAGCAAACCTTCAACTGGCAGCAAGAAGCAAAGCTGTGTCCTGCAGAATGGAACTGTCCCAGGGCTGGGCTCTGTGTCCTCAGCAAGACATTCTCTGGGAGGGAGGGAGGGATGCTCCTCTTCCAGCATTCGTTAACAAGCAGTAATCCTGCATGAAGGAAATGCCCATGTTTTGTACCAGGCTTTGTAATCCATGGGGATTCTGAGAGCTCCTAAAGTCTTTCTGCAAGAAGAGTTGTAAAGCCTAAGGAATGAAACAGAAGCATCAGGTGCTGGGCACAGCCTCCCCCAGACAATCAGGGCATAGGAAAAAGTCAATTTTGGTTTATTGGTAATTCATGCAGGGAGGAAGAGGCCAAGTTGTCTCAGTGATTACCCGAAAAGATGGGCAGGGAGATGTAAAGAGCAGCAAATCAGGAGAAAACAAATAGAAATATCTCCCCACAATTCATTATTTCCTTAACCAAGAGACAAAAATATCGTGCAGCACAGATGCCCAGGCAGTGCAATTTATTGTTTCAAGACAGAGGCCAAGGATGATAGGTCACACTGTCAAGCAAAGGGTTATGATATGGTCATGCTGGGAGCATGAGGAGTGAGCAGCAAGGAGCTGAAACTTTGGAACACAACCAGCAAAAACAGCATCTTAACTGACATCTGACTTTGTAGCATAAATGTTTTGCAACTCATTTCTCCATTTAGGTATCTCTTAGTCATATCTTCACTCCTGCTAGTTTCAAAATCACTGGCCCATCTAAATGGTTTCCAAACAGCTCCTACTCCAGATACAAATGTAACCAGTTTCTTTACGGCCAGCACTACATTTCTCTGAGGTAGACATCACGTTGAGATCATGTCGTGTCCCCAGAACAACCAGGGAATTTCACAGTCCTTGCACAAGCAGAGGGAATTGAGGGCTGATCTTCCTTGCTGCTGCACAGTGCAGCCTGGCTGGGGTGTGTGGATGGCCAAAGGCACTTGTGTTATCTCAGCATTTTTCCATGGCTCGCTCTAAACCTGCTGGCCCATCACACTGAAGAACACATCACTATCTATTGCCCCAGAGCTGCTCTTCTCCTCCCAACCCATCCAAACACAATTTCCCAATGAGATTTCCTCCTTCCCCATCACCAGAAGATAAAAAGCTTTTTTACTTTCTGCTCTGGTGGAGGCTGCACCTGATGAGGCAGCACCGTTATTAGGGGAATGGACTGGTAACAGCATTTGGGCATTTCTTAGTAAGGAGGGCAGGGAGAGGGAAAGGGGGAGTAATCAAAATACTCGTACCAGCTGGGCTATTTCAGAGGCATTTTTCTCCCTTAGCACCTGTGAAGGGCATTGGCTTTCAGCAGGGACACTTTTTGTAATGAAGTTAAACCCATAGAGCACAACAGGACAATTTGTACCTGCCCACAGACAGGAGAGAGGGAAAAGCATTGTCCTCAGAGGAGTATTCTGGCAGTAAAGGAATTCTGCCCTGGCTAGGCCCATGGAGAGGGGCCCCATTTTTCTACCTATTTCCATCACAAGCAGAGGTTAATTCAGTCTCCCCAGGCTTGTCAATCCTTTCTCAGTTACAGAATAACAATAAAGGGGGACAGGGAACAGATGGAAAAGTTTGAGGCAGCTGCAATGACACAGAGTCGTACTGTGCAACAGGCTGAGAAGCCAAAATCTGTGCACAGCCCTAACACCATGACATGAACTGCTGCACTCACTCAAACCTCACCATTCCCTCAGACTCTGCAGGGGTGAAACACATCCTTTGGACAGAAAAGAGGCTCAGAAGTGCCAAACACAGACTGGAGTTGAAGCCCTCTGCAGTTCTCTGGGAAACACAGACACTCTCAGGCAGGAATTGTCTGCCCTGTGAAGGGGCTGCTTAAGGGAAGTTTCTTCGGGCAGACAAAAAGATGTCAGGACACCACTGGATGCCTCTGAATATGGAGAGGTTTTGCACAAAGATGTTTGCAAAAGATGGCAAGGTAAGTGTTGGGTGTGAGACGCTGGGCTGAGAGAGCAAAGTGAACTGAACCAGTGTGAAACTTTGTGGGGAGCTTTAGTACAACTCCCAGGACTGAGGCAAGAACCATAACAAGCATTGCCATTTAGAATTTTTCCCAGGCAACTTGCAAGTTTTTATACTCCGAGTTCACAGCTTTCCGTTACTTGTTGAACAGAGGGAGCATCGTCAACCTTGAAAAGGGGAACAGCTCTGATTTCAACTGAGAGCAGAACACAATCAGATGGTAATTCCTGCCACCAGTGTAGGAGCTGAATTCACCCAGCTTTACCTGCAGACACAACAGGTCACCACAGGACAGGTAGAACAGCCAGAGCTCAGCGATGTCAACACACAAAGATGTCCCGTCACCTTCAAAGCTGCCACAGTGAAGATGGAGCTTTAATTTTTTTTTTTTCCCCACACCAAGCTGCAAACTCTCCCCCTCATCCCAATCTGCTTGAAAACTATCTCACAGAAAACAGGTGTTCTAAAGAAAAACAGCAAATCCCAGCTATCAAAGTATTATTTGGATGAATTAGGCAGCAGGAAATGGTGGGTAAAATGTGCCTGAGTTATTTGGCTTTGTGGGACAGCAAAAAACCCACCCAACTGTGCTTGTATGGAGAGGAGAAGGGCCTGCAGCCTCAGGGCTGTCAGCAACACAACAGATCACCTGGGGATTGTTCCATAGCTCAGCTTGTTTTGCATTTATATAGTAATAAAATAGCAGGAGTTCCTCAAGCAGGAAATGGTGATTCAGCTTTACCTTTATTTAAAAGGGAATTTAAGGTGAGACTTGGGAAAAGGTTGGTGCTTGCTTTATTTATTTGTAACCCTTTTCTGGTCCTGTTTGCTTTCTAGTCAAGAATTCTGCATCTTCAGTGTGCATTCAATATGAAATTGCCACTTAATGTACTAACAGCCAGGCTTCTCTTGAAGAATATGCTCTAGCACAGAGAATTCACAGCATTTGTCAAGGAGAAAAGGATTAAGTGAACAGGCACTCCAGCCAAGTTTCCTTGATTTTTTTTTTCTTCCAGGTACTGGTAGATTAAAAAAAAAGGACAAGATTTCCTATATCATTTATGCATTTATTTTTCCTATGCCTAAGTAACCATCTTTTGTTGACAAAAACATCTCAAGTTCTTGTCTCAGCCACCCCCATCACAAGCAGGACTTACCCAAGGTCACAGAGTCACTGGCAGGGCAGGGAATCAGACTCCATCTCCCAGATTTTATTCTTATAAATCTGCCAACAGCCAGATTCTTTCTATCAGGAATATCCTGAACTTGCTACCTCAGAGATGATTTGGAAAAAGACTGAAATACCACCTTGATGTTCAGAAAGGCCTTTGGCCCTGCAATTTAGTTACCAGCACATTCCCAAGGAAGGCCTCCCCCCAAGGAGGAAAGGACACTGGAACATAGTGCTGAGCAGAACAAAGACATTTCTCATCACAGAGGAAATTAAGAACCTCCTCAGGACTTCTGATAGGGAAGAGAGTTATCTTCTCCATCCACAGGATGAGAGAAAAAGGTTACCTGGAGGGCTGGAGCCCTTCTCCAAGATGCAAAGGTCTGCAGAGAGAGCAAGACTGGTGTTATGAAAATCAAATTCCTCTTAAAAGCACACTGCCCCTCTTTTTTATCTAGGGACTGCTGCACTCTCTGACAGGGCAAAAAAATTGAGAGGGCTCAGTTCGGAAATCCTGAAGCTGCCTACAGAGAAAAATGTCACTGGAAAAATCCAGATTTATTTATTTATCTTCCCCCACATCATGAGGCTGCCCCTTGGAACAGCTAATCCAAGGTGTGGAAGCCCCCTTCCACTGATCAAACAACAGTGTGGCAAAAGCCCTCCCATTCCTATTCTCAGAGTACAGAAAGCTCTAATCCTGTTCAAAAAGCCTTCAAGGCAGCCTGGCTTTCCACCCAGCTTATCCAGCAGCAAGGCAAATCCCAAGTGCTTTTAACTCCATTGCACTGTAAACATGTGAGCACTGAACAGTCCTCAGAAGTGCATTTCTCAGTGAGCCTTAGGGAACCTGGGCAAAGTAAATAAAGTGGCAGAAAGTCTTTCTAGAGGTTTCATAGGCTCTAATTTCCTCACCCAAGGGTCACAGGTACAGCAGCTGTCACTTAAGGCTCTCAGCAATTCACACATCCCAATTCAGCTCTTGCTTTTCAGTGTTTGAGAAACACAGTGTTTTGATGGCTCAAAGCCATCTCCTCCAATTGTCTCCAGAGGAAACACAGTTCAAGGCAATAGACAAGAAGGCTGTGAAGTCTTGAGAAGCAGCTGTAAGGTAAACTGTCTTGCCCAGTGCAAGGTGCATTAACTTACAACCCCTTCCAAGTCCTTTCTCCCTGACAAGAGTTTTTGCTCTGGTGAGCTCCACGATAGTCCTGGGAATGTGGGTATTTATTCATTAAGTGCCCCTTAATGGGATTTCTCCAGCCCAGGGAGAAGGAAAGTAGAGGTGGCTCAGAGGTGAGTACTGGAATAAAGCTCTGGAGAGTTACTTAACTGGTGCTTCTGGAAAAAGGACTGTTTGTACAGGAGGGACTCAGATGAGTGGAGGAGCAATGCAAGTGCAGAAGTAGAGGAAGAGCATTAGCACAGAGACAAGGTCTTGTTATACAGCAGGAGTGAAATGGGAAGAGGGACTGGAGAACAGTGTGGGTTCAAGGAATGGATAAAGGAACAACTTACAGCAGGAGGGCAAATACAGTGAACCCTTGAAGAAAGTGAGCAACACAGAGAAGGGCCAGTGCTGCATTTAGACAGGGACCTCAGGCCTCCCACACACTGCAATGACAAAAAAAGGGCTGGGACAAAAACATGAAGTAGCCTATGAAACATGTGAGCTCAACATGAGAAAAGTTCCACTGATCCACCAGGCTTGATCACAGAAACTAAATGTGGTGTGTTCAGGACCAAAGTGGGAGGCAAAGGTGGAGTATGACAAAGATGGCAATTAAAGAGGGCAGAGGATGGAGACAGACTTTCATTTGACTCAGTTTCATCTTGGGGAGAGACTTGAAAAACTTCTCTTGGTGGTAGGAGGCTGCTGGTCAATTCTGAATCTCAGTGGAGAAACTAGAAGGTATTCCTGGGTAAGAGTGCCAGATTTCTCTGTTCTTGGGCTGGAGGCAGGGGGTGAAATTTGCTTTTCAGGAGGTCTAATCACGAGGATGTTCAGGATCTCCCCAAAGATGTTCAGCAGAACCAAAGGTTTAACAAACAGAGCTTGAGATTTGCAATCTTTCCCGGTAGCTGCACACAGAGCCTCCAGTTCCTCTGCTCTCTTCCCAGCCAGGCTGCCCAGAAGCTGGAAAGCTGCACTGGCACAGCACAAAGCCTGGCCAAACACATCTCCCCCGAAAATGAGGCCAAGAGGTCAAACTTGTTGTGACCTTGGCAAAGAGACCTGCCTTTAATCATGATTGTGGAAGAGCTTGTGAGCTTCTTCCCTAATGCAGAGACACAGCAGAAAAAATTGCAGCCTAAAAATTGAGCTTTTAAAGAAAATGCTTTCTCTGCTATATACATCATTACCCAACAATACAGAGCAGCTACTTGAAGTATCTCTCCGTTCATTAAAAGACCTGATTCTAAAAGCCAGCAGCTTTATCCATGGTATAATGTATCAAGTGCAAGCTGAATTGACACTTATGCAAGTCAAAGCAAATGTTTTTAAGATGTGACAGCAGAGCCATTACCAGCTTCATATATTTCATTCTACTTTTGTGCACACAACCAAGCATATTATTGGCTTTTTATTTCCCTCCTTGTTTGCTTCAGGATTCTGATTAAAGCAAGGAAATATTTCATGAACTGCCAGGTTATGCTTAGACCATTAGGTCCATCTATGAGAAATATTTATTGTTTTAGGAAATGAGAGAAAAGGAAAGCTGGTGCACTGGTGATACATCTCATCTGCTTTGGAAACAGAGCAAAAGCTTTTCAGATCCCTGCTAGCCAAAGAGATAGGATGAAGTTGGCTCAGTATCAAAAGCTGTAATGGCCAGATGATACAGAGCCCTGATCTGGTATAAAGCTCCTGGATCTGCTCAGCTTTGTACTGAAAATGTTAATGATAACAGAATTTATGCTTAGGTAATGTCATAAAATCCCACAGGTCTCTGCAACAGTCCTTTTTTCACTCTTCCCCCTCTTGATGCTGTTTGAGGTCACTGTAAGTGACTGCACGGCCCCCTGGGCCTTAAGACTGAAGCAGCAAGTCTCCTTTGGCAGGAGCCAGCTGGGTTTTACTGCAGCACTCCAGGGAAGGTGCTTGCTGTACCTGACCTGAGAGGGCAGGAAGATAAGCAGGGACTGAGGGTCACAGAACAAACACCAGCAGATCTGGGTGCAAGGGCTTGTCCTGCTGGAGCTCCAGGGAGAGAGAGCAGGCAGTGCAAATGTCCAGCATTGAGTGACACAATGGCACTTCCAGAACAGAACATCCCAAGCTGGTACCATTGAGACCTTGTGCAGAGCTGAGGCTCTGAAGAGGCCTCACCTGAAGGCCAGGGATGCCCAGCAGGCACTTGGCAACCCCAGAGGAATGGGCTCCATCTCCAAAAGCACAGTCACAGGGAGTCACAGTGACAGGGAAAGCAAAAGGCAGGACCAGCAGACACTGTCCTAAGAAGTCCCACTGTGCAAAGGTATCCAGAGTGGCACAAGGTAGAGGGAGAGGCCAGGGAGTGCCAAAGGCTCCTGTCAGCACAGTCACTGCTGTGCCACCTTGCTGACTGGGCTGTGCAGCTGCTTGGGCTGCACCCAGGTCCAGGGCAGCTCTGTGAAATCATGACCTAAAGACACGTCCTCAGCTAAGCACAGACACATTCTCTCATTACCAGACACAGAATAAAGCAGAGAAATGAGGCACATTGCTTTTAGACTTGCTTGGGATAACAAGACACTCTAGGATAATCAGGGTACTTTTCCAACCATGCTGGAATATGAATCTGAACAGCTTAAGTGCATCTTAAAGCTGGATGCAGTCTAAAACTTGAATAGTCACAAGTAACATAACCCAAACCTCTATGGGAACACATTGTCTTCCCTTTTCAATCTGCAGGGCAGAGGGCACAGCAGGAGCTGGTCTGCAATGCAGCTGGGAGACAGCAGCTGTTCAAGCTTCCCCAGAGGTGAGGGGAGAGGCAAAGCAGAGGTTACAAGACATGGTGCCCCATCTGCATCTCCAGGGCAGGTACAGAGCTGAATGAGTAATGGGCAGGGGCAAGAAGACAAGGTGATTTATTTAAGAGGCTTCTAAATCAGTTCCCTGAGATGGCTGACCTGCTGACAGTGACTTAATCAGCACAAAACATTGTCTTGATTTGTCACCAGGGAATGGCAAAATATTCTCGGAAGAGCCTCATCTTTTATCTTAAGAACTATTTACATCAAGGAGGTTAAGACAGAGCTTTAACCACACATGCAGCACAACCTTTGGAGCACAACCAGATTTGCTGTTCTTAAAAAGCACTATCTGGGAACAGGGTCTTTCTTGTCTTGACTTGCATCTGCCAATCCACAAAAGAAAAAGCTCTGTGTTGCATCATTTTTATTCATGAAGATAAATCCATTGTGTATTTTTCTAATGATCTCTTAAGTCTGCAACTTGCACCATTTTATAGCAATAAAAGTTACAGATGCAGTAAACCATGTATTTAAGGCTGGTAACTTAATGGGAATGGCATTAACTACCATCTCAGATTTTTACTTATGTTCCCCTCCCCATCCTTTGTAATTACCTTGTTACTAAACAGCAGCATCAGCTATTTTATTGATGTGCTTTTAGCACAGGCCACTACCAGAGGACAAGTGTGCTGGAGCATGTTACAGACTCCAGAGCAAATTTTATCTCCTACTCTTTTTTAAAGAGGATGAGAACATTACCACCTCTCCTCCACCCTTACAAATCTGCATGCATCAGCAAGGCCTGCTTCACAGGCAGTTTTACCTAGTCATCTTTTAAAATATAAGAGATCACTTTGGGACCCCAAGTCAGAACCCGTGTTATGCCAAGAAATAATATGCTTTAATAAGCCTGGCTTTCTTATTTCTATTGTACCCTTTTATGGGATGGAAGGAACTCTGAAACCTCATTATCATCAAGTCTAATTCATGAAGGAAGGCCTTTGAGAAGGCAAACAGAGGCAAAGAAAGGCTTACCAAAATCATCATTGTGATGCACCACTTATTCCTGATGAGGATGGTACTGACCTGTGAGCCTTAACATGGCCCAGACTCACTTGTCCTGGTTCCTGTTCCTCCAAGGACTGACCCCTGGCTCTGTGGGACCCTCCCCATGGCCAGGCCTCTTACCAGAGAGATCCCATGCCCACAAACAACCAGCTGGCATTGGCACCTGCCAGTGCTCCTGCCTTGCTAATCCACCTGCTCAGCCTTATGAGGCTGTCTTATAAACCAAATAATTCCACATTTGGCAATGTCCAACAAGCATCTGCCTTCATTACTGAATTTTCTGTACATTCCCACAGCTCCTGGGGAGCACAAACACTGTCCTGTATCAGCTGTTTTATGACCAGCAACAGATTCTGGGAGTTGTATCCACTCCTCCCTTGTGCATGCTGTCCTGTACACATGCAGCAGGAGAAGACAAAAGGTCTAGCACAGGGCTTATCTGCACATGGCAGGCATTTTAAGTCATCTAGCAAAGAAGAAAAAAACATGTTGCGCATGTAAGAGAAGGAAATCCCTAATTGGAAACACAATTGTCTTGTAAGAAAGGCTCCAAAATCAACAGCCACTCCAATTTATATGGTGTTTTATCAAGCCAAATAGCCCCCAGGAGCTTTGCAAGATGAGACTCTAATAAGGCTTATAAAACGAGCCCTGTATAATAGAGGCTGGGGCAGAGAGGGGGAGGAAAAGGCCTTTTAGCATGTGAACTGTAACAGAAATGTAAGCCTGTCAAATCTTCAGCTAATAGAGGCTGAAGGAAGCTCAGAGGGGATCTGCAGCAATTTCAAGTGCAGAGGTTTGTTGGGAACAGGTAGGGCAGCTGGGATCCAGCCAGACTGGGCAATCAGTGCAGGCTCTGACATGGGAGCAGACACCACCCTCAGCTCTGTGACACTCCACTCTGGGGCTGAGACACATGTGCAGGACACACTCTCAGTCCACAGGGCACAACTTTGGTGGATCAGATCAGATGACACCCCCCAAGTGAAGAGGGAAATCTCCTGTCTCACCAACACCACACTTCCCCACGGTTCCTAAAACAAAGCTGTGTGCCTTGATCCTAGCCATCAAGTCAGAAGAATGCAATTTTAAGGCTCTTCTGTTTTTGTCTTCCCCCCCTCCACCCACACAGGAGGAGAGAGACTGAAGGAAAAACAGAGGAGATGTTTTTATTTCAGCCCTTATGGTTTGTCTGGAAGGCAGTGAGACACTGCAGCAACGAGTGTGTGATAAGAAGCATGAACAGGATGGGGAGTGCTGCCTCTAAAACGTGCCTGTAACATCACCTGCAGGAGCAAATCCTTCGAGTACCATCACTCCATCATCACTGTCCTCCCCAGGTGATAATACACAAGTCAAGGAAAGCAAAACCAGCTGCATACAGGTCACACTTCACTGCACAGCTCTGCAAACTATGCTGAGAAACCCTCAGAGGAAAGAACCACTGCACAACTACTTTCAAGTCTATTTTGAGTTGAACACTGGGGTTGTAAATACCTTGTTTCTGGCAGTTCTAGAGTGGTTCAAAAATATATAAAGTAGTCATGGAAAACCCAAGACAAATTTGTTGCAGAAAGAAATTGCCTCTTCCTCCTGCAACAAAGACAAGAAGTGCTTTAATTTGGTTTCTATTTTCTGGTTGATGGCATTTTGTGAGCAAGTCTGCAGTGGCCCCTCTGTGCTTCTTGAAGGTGATTCAAGAAGGATGTACTCTGCCCTGCTGTGAAGGTACAAGGCTGCAGACAGCCTGGTTTTTAACCCACACACACATCTACCAGTCAGCTGACAGATTAAGTAAGGCTGTCACTAATTTCAATATTTTTAACATCATCTTGCTAAAGTCTGGGGGAAAAAAAAAATCCATTTTAACATTTTCTTAGACTTATAAATAACTGGAACATGAAAATCATAGTGGTTCCAAGACTGCAAGCATGCCCATCCATAGGGAAATATGTGTAATTTAAGAGTCACATTCAAGGCCTTGAGTGCATCAAAGGCCTTGCAGCCTTCCCCACTCGTGCCTTTAGGGCTCCCCCACAGCTCCAGCTTGACCTCCAAACCTTGGCAGAGCCAGCCCACAGAGGCAGCCTGGGGCCCTGCAGGCTTCTGCAGCACAGCCCTGCTCTCCTTTCTCCAAACCACTCCATTTTAGCCACAGAAAAGGGATGAGCTCTCTGCAAAGCTCCCCAGGCAAAGGCAAACACCCCACTCCTGGCACAGCACTGAACTGGCACCACCTCCCAGCCTGGAGGACTGGGAAGATTGCCTGTACTGGGACAAGCTGCTGGACACCCAGAGGGACTGCTGTGAGCACATCTTTCCCTCTGCCACGATGGAGCCACGGCCACTCAGCAGAAAGACAAATCTGTGCCTGATCCTGACCCACTGACTTAACTTCCCAGCTTGACCTTGGACCTGCCTTGGCACTGTGGACTTGGATACTGATTTTGGGGCTGTGGCTGGGCCTGGTTGTTGTCACTGGAGCTGCTCTTCTTGCTGGGGTTACAAGCTGTCACCAAGGCCACAGCCTGTGCTTCCCTGCTGTCACCCTTGGCTCCCTGCTCATGATCCTTGCTTCTCCCTGACATGATCCTGCAGTTATGCCTGGAGTCAGCAATCCCAGTGCTACAGAGGAACAGGAGCAGCCAGGCAGGCAAGTAAGTGGCCTAAATAGGAGAGCAGCTTCATCTGAAAAATACAGCCCAGGTATGATTAATGTGCCAGAAAGCTCATGTCTCAAGTAATCCCCTGCTCAAGACTTTATCAATAACGCACAATTGGATTGTGGAATACAAAACCCCTGAAAGTTAATAAAGGACTAGCTTAAGCACCATGCTAACATCATTGGGATTGATGAGTATGGGAGAACAGTCTCAAACAAATCACACTTGAGAGCCAGGTAAGTCCTGTCTCCAGGAGACTGAATGAAAGACAAGGAGCTCAGCACAGCTGTTCTCACACCCAAAGTGAAGAGGTTATGAGTGGAAAACAATGGGTTTAGGAATTAAACACACTCCCAACCAGATTCTTCAGAATTGAAGGCTTATAAAATGAAGGGGAGGTTTGTCTAATGCTGTTTTAAACTCTTCAGTATCAGCAAAAATTTGTCCAGACATAGGAGTGCTATGTTTGCATTGTGAGAGTCACCAAAAGAGCCACAAATAAAGGTGACTTACACCCAGCTTAATTTTCTCTCAAATCTATAAATGCCTGTGCTAAAGCAGGGGAATGTACATTGGGTACTGGATAAATTGGAGCCAGGATACTTGGAGATAATGTATC
The DNA here is from genome assembly GCA_013400695.1 of Neodrepanis coruscans. NCBI lineage: Eukaryota > Metazoa > Chordata > Aves > Passeriformes > Philepittidae > Neodrepanis > Neodrepanis coruscans. The sequence goes on along the minus strand of VYZS01018711.1, from coordinate 12,729 downwards.
AAACTGTGGATGGTGCAGAAAGAAGGGAAGAAAAGTGAGAGGCAAATAGACAAAGCTGAGATTCTTAAATGTACCCCATCAATACATGCAGACTGTGCACAGTGACCTGCAGAAGTACAACATGCATCCCACACTTGCAGACCTGCCAGCCAAAATCCCAGCTTCTTAGGTTTACAGATAGAGCCTGATCCATCCCTATCCTGGACTGGATCCTAATCTTTGTATTAAGGCTGTTCTGAATTCTCTGTTACGTGTCTGTGAGAGGCATCATCAGTGAATACCATCCCCCGGGCTTGCTGAAGATCAGGGCTGGTGTTTGGGGTTGCATGTCCCTCATAGGATCCACCTTTCCAAATCAAAAAGCCTCTTTGGAGGTTGCACCAACATTGTGTGGTATCCTCAGAAGACAGTGAAGGATCAGCACTTCACACCACATCAGTTCCACCCACCCTGCACTCAGCACCCACAATCATCACTCAGCACAAGCAGAGCACCACAGGAGCCTGTCAAGAGGGATTAGTCCCACACATCTCCCCCAGCACCAGCACAAACTAACAGAGTACCATGGGAAGCCCAGCAATTCTCAAGAACACTATTTGTTTCAATCCAGGGTAAGAACATCTACTCTGGAGCCAGACTCCAACCCAGCTCTGAGAACCAACTACAGGAGACAGTTGAAATTAGAGTAACATAATTTCAAAGAGGTAAATGTGCTCAGTTGCCTCAAGGCCTCTGTAAACATTAATTATTAACTTAATGTCTGGCTTCCCTGAGGTGTCCATTATCCCATGTATTAATGGGCCTTCCAATAAGGCAGGGGGCAAACAGATTATCTGATATTAATGAGAGTTTGTAAATTGATTTGGTTGGATTAGAAAGTGCTTGGCAGTTAACCGACCACAGCATTTGGAAAAACAGCAGAGTACAATGAAAGATGTTTTCTTTCCTCACATCTTTATCTGCTCAGAAAAGAAGAGGAGCTGGGCACAGCGGTGCTGGATGTTCTTTTGGATGCTTCTCTTTCCTGTCTCCCATCCAAAGTGTAATTAAGGAAAGCCTCAGGCAGAAAATTCAGTTGTAGCAAGAGGTAGCACTAATGCTGCTATATTCTAAATGCCTCTTCACAAAAGTTAAGTCAATCTTATTCCTAAGACCCAGGCTTCTATATTTTCATTGCCATGGGATTTTCACATCCATATGGGATAGGCCTGAGGGGTCAGGTTGACAAATGGATTTCAGTGAACAAACCCCACTCCAGTCCAACACTGAGATCCTCAGAACTGTCTGTCTAATCCTTTAAACACCTCGAGATCCACAAACACCAGTGAGGTAAGGCTGAGTGTACAGACATGTACCATTTGCACCCCCTTCCTGTTTAAGCTGCTGCTCAGATTATTCTCTGACTCCCAGAAAGCTGCTTTTACAACCCTCTGAAACATCTCATTTAACTGAAGGAGTATTTGTTCATTAGCGTTACTTGCAGCAGGAAGCACATGTCAGCGTGGGAGTTCAATCCCCCAGGATATGACAGAGGATTCATTCCACAACACAGGGACTCTGGAGATGCTGCTGTCCCAAGTTTGCAGCTCAGTTCTCCCTCTAATTCCATGGGCTGCCTCCACCATGACCTCCACCCAGTCAAAGTACCATGGTCAGTTCACAAGCAGGACAACCACATCCACAGGCTGCTCAAGATAAGACTGGCCAATATTAAAAGCCAGCATCTCCCCCGACAGAAGATAAGGCAAGCCTGGGCAGATTAGATCTCTAATTTTCATCCAGAATACCATATGCTTTTCACAGCCACATGCACAACGTGCAGCAGTCATGTTTCCAATCTGCCGTGCACTTTACTGGGCTCCTTATGCTTGGAGAGAAATCTGTGTTCCCTGATTTATCTGCATGTCAGGGAGTGATTTAAAGGGAGACCAAGTAACAGTCCTTCTTGATAGATTTTTGGTTCTGTTGCAGTTTGCTGTTTAGTCAGGTAACATCTGTTCTTCAGGCAGAGGAACACGATACTGATCTTTCATGTAAATTCATGGAAGCAGTTATGATTTTATCCTATATCCTAATAAGGATTCAGACAGGTTTTAAAAGGAGAACCTTGTTTGTGCTGGAGTTTTGTGCCTGTTATTTTATCATAATTTAAAATCAAACTAGTCAGACACTAAATTATTTCCTGCTGAGAAATGTGCAAAAGCTCCTTTTATTCCTATATCCTCTTTACCGCTGGCATCTTGTATTTATAAGAGTGTAGATGGAGAACTTAACATCCATGTTTTCTCCTTTTAAAGTCTCTCCTTTGATCTAGTTATCCATCCAGGAGATTGCTTTGATCCTTGCAGTTTTGCTAATTCCAAATATGCAATTATGCTTATCTAGTCCTGGAGGATCTGAGTGTTCACTGCTGGTTTACCAACACACCCCAGCTTTCATCAAAAGGAACTTGCTCTTGCCCACAGCACTGCAGGCTGCAGACTCATCTGCCAACCTCAAAAACCCAGGAAAGCCTGTTTCTCCTTGCCTGGTCACATCACAGGATGACAGGGAAGCAGGACAGAGAACAGGCTGACCTACTGTCTATGACAGAAGGGCATCTCCTTGTGATGTAGGAGAGCAGGCGGAAGAGTCCAGAAAGGAATGGTCCCACTGAGGAACAGAGCTCAGGGCTCTCACACAGATCCCTTTGGGTCACCCAATCCTGCCACCTTTCCCTCTCTCTTCCCCCAGGTTTCAGTCACTAAGAAGCCAATCCTTCCAGAATAGGCATTTGATGCCAGAAACCAGGGGATATGTGAGCAACTGGACAGCACAGCCCAGAAAGGAACCAAAGTTAGTAGGGAAGGCAGCAGAAATGGCCCAGGGAGCAGCTCTCCCAAAAGACAACGATCTTCCCCCTCCCATCAACCACAAAGAGACTGAGCTGAGACTGATTCCAAGCCTGTTTGTTGCTTGTTTTAAAAATCTTCTCCCTTCTAATATCATTATGCCACATGTTATCTAAAACCGCCTGATCTCTCCCCCAGGGAGCAGGGAGGGAGGCAGAAGAAGAGAATGCCATTATTTCATGATGGGATCTGAAGTAGTAGGGGATTTCCTTTCAGCTTCCAGAGGACTGAGATAAATTGAGATGCATCACCCTGATGCTCCACTGCTCAGTATTTTGCCATCACATTACTGCTTAGCACCTGAAACTGGTCTGATGGGAGACATGACCACAGCCATGCTCTCCCCTCTGCTACCAACTTCTTGTTTGCCATTCCCCATTCTCATACTCAGAAAGAAATTAAAATCTGCTCTAACACGTTAAAGAGTGATAGGCAAAAAATACAAGAGAAAGAAAAAAATAAAATCTGAAAAGGGAGCAAAGTGGGACAAAACTGCAGTACAGCATTGAAATAATTAGCCTCTTACTGAGCCCAGACAAGGCTGTTGGAGGTGCAAACTTCTCCCACTAAAAGATCAAGTGCAGGTTCCCTTCCCTCCCTATATAAAAGCTGGCATTTCTGTTCTTGCAAACCAAAGGCTCAAGTGGCAGTTTCTGTGCAAAAGCTTCTCCTATCAACAGCACAAGGAAGAAAAATTACCTATTATGTCTTAGCACCACCCTGGCACTACCAGCAGCTTTCCAAGAGGCAGATCACACATGGAAGGCAGGAGATGAGCTGCTAAATCATCCTCTTCAATCCAGCAAAGCACATTTTTCATGTTTTCCTTCAAACAAGGCAACAACACCAGCCCCAACAACACACAGTCTTTAATAAATCAGCTGAGAGACTAAAGGACTTTATTTTGCCAGTCTGCCCTGATGAGAACTCCTTCTCAGCAGCTCAGGCAGGTCGTGACTGAGGTTCAGTGTCTGCCCTCAGAGTCAAGAGTCCACAACGTGGTGCAAAACAGAGCCCTGGATCTGGGGAAAGACACCTGTCAGCGATGAGGAGAGCACAGTCCTGCTACACTGCTCCAGTGAAAACCCTTCCAGGAGAGTTGGGCCAGTGGAAAAGGAAAAGTATGTGGCAGGTGGTGAAGATTTTATGAAGTTGGCTTTCCTTGCCACACTGCAAAGCTCTCCTGCAGGAAGGTTTGCTTCCTACAGAACTCCAAGAACTTGGCCACCAATTATTAAAGTTTCAGGCAGGGTCACCAAAATCTCTCAGCACAGCTGTGTTTGGGAGGCTGACTCACTGTGTCAAAGCTGCAATCTTCTGAACCAGCTCTTCCAAGCTGAATTACTTGCCTGACATTTGATACATCTCAGTAAACTCCCTTTCCTTGTAGGGGGGAATCTCTGAAATTCATCCTTCTTTGTATTACAGGAATTCCCATTGCGTTCTCCTCAGGAAAAGCTGAACACTGTTTATGCTGCAAGAGGGCAGCACAACCAGGGCAGCTTCCTGCCCTGTCAGTCCTAGACATGACACCTGTTACACGTTTCTCAGCTTTACATATCAGTGCTTTGCCTCAGAGAGACGTGAGCTTGTTTGTAAACTCAGGAGGGGAAGGATGGGCTGAGTTTAAGATACCAAAGGCATTAAGCACTTCGAAAAGATTTTTTGATCCTGTTTTAAGAAACAGACGTGGTAACAAAGTTACACTTTTTGCAGCTAAATCCCCAGTGGGTTCGAAAAAAATACCTGTGTTACTGTAACACCTCAATGGGTGAGCACAGATACATCCCAGATTTTTTGCTGAACAGTAAGTTCATCGTACTCTGAAGAAAGACAACTCGGTGGGTGATTCCACAGACACTGAACTGAAATCTATTTAAAACTGTGAATTACAGAACCTCACTCTTCTGTCCTTGTAACATTTGTCTGCACAGGAGGTGCACCTCTGATGGCACGGGGTGAAAATGGAAATGCATAGAGGTCGTGCATCTTGGAAGGAAAATAAAGAATGGAGGAAAGGGTACCATGGAAATATAAACAGTTCCAATCTCATTCCTTTGCATAGAAAATGCAAGCACCTAACATGTTCCATCTGCACAAGCACACAACCCGAACATATTTGGGATGATGGATGTAGGACTGGCAGGTATTTATCACTTAACTGTGTGAAGATTTGACCATCAGATAAGCAAGAAGACAAAAAAGTACCTGCCTCACAGCACAGAAATTTAGAAGCTCATACTCTGGAAGGTGCTCAGATTCCAAACCTGCTGCATTTGATTTCCATGCCTGTTTTACCATTACTTAAGAGACAGAGAGCTCCAAGTCACTTGACATTTGCACTGGGAAGCCTGAGCAAACACACAAAGCTAGATCAGGGCATCTCTGCTAACAAAGGAATGGACAAACATGTCGAACCAAAAGCCAAAAGCTCTGGGAGCACATTGGGTAAGGCTACAGCTCATAATAGATCCAGAGAGGGGCTGTGAGGGTTTGGGTGGAGAGCAGCACCAGCAGTGAGGCTCATTATCATGGTAAGCAGCTGCCCTTGGCATTAAGACACTTCCTGTGCTTCAGGATGGCTCTGGAGGAAAAGGATGGAACAGGAATGGAGGGAAAACTGGAAACTTGGCCTTCCACTCATCTCACTGCCTTATGAAGGTGTGACATGACATGTACAGTTACCCTCCTCCCAAAGCAGCAGCTTCCAAACTTGATCAGACTGCAGAGCTGGAGAGCATGGGGTTTATATTACAGAGCAGAGACCTCTCACAGCTCTGCTAAAAACAAAGTCTGACCTCTGTTCTAAAGCACTTTAGGGAATCCTTGTTCCAGAGCTCAAGAACAAGGTAGAGCTATAAATTAAAATTGCATTAGTAGTTTCCTTGCTGGTCTGCAGAGCAGGAAGGAGAGTGGCAGGGATTTTTTTTTTTTTTGCATTTATAAAAGTTATATCTCAAAATTATATGCAGTGCTTCAGCATGGGAACACAGTTCCACTAAAAAGTAAAAAATAACACTTAAGTACTGTACTGCTCAACAGAGAGGAAATGGCATCACTGAAAGACCTAGTACACTAATTGCTCTTTTTAGCACTCTTGGAAACCTCTGTGTCTTTGTGATATCAACATAAAACCATAAACCCCTTCTTCTTTCTGAAATAATTCTTTCTATGCAGTTTCATACACATGAAAGACACAAAATTTGGACACTTTTACTTGTTGCTGCACTATTTGCAGGTGATTTCTTGTTAGTGCTTGGAAAGCTTTGATCTACTTTTTGCTTAAAATCAAGTTATATTCCACACATTCGTTTTATACTGCAAGGGTAGTCTGAAATTAATCCATGGACATACTATTTTACTGCTTTTGCACTGTATTTCCTGTTTTAATGCTAGATTTTTTTTGATGGAAGGTAGCAATCATTCAGATATTAAGAGCAGTCATCTTGGGGACACAGTTGTCAGATTTAAGGATCAGAAATTATATGGGCAGCTGTAAAAGGATAGGAAGTGAATAGATCAATATTATGAGGTCCAGTAATTCTTCAAAGTAGTAAAGTGAAATGAGGGAACTGTTTACAAGAACAACTTGATGATTTAAGTTGTGCAGCAGCTCCAGGGGCAGGTGAGGAAGCAGAGAACAACCTCTGCACAGAGGCCTGAAAGGGTTAAGGACACCTTAATCGAAAAGGATTTTGCCCTGAAGCAAGGGCAGGCGAAGGAGGATTTGCAGTACGATCCCATTCTGGGCTGGGAACACAAACCCTTGACACAACAGCCCCGGCAGCCACTTCATCTGCAGGAGAGTCACCCGGGGAGCAGCTGCAGGGAATGGATCCCTGACATTAGAGAGCCCTTTGGAGGGTCCTGTCAGCACCCACCACATCTGTATTTACCTGCAGGAAGTGAGCAGACCATTACTGAATTAATCCTCCATTTCCACCACAGAGTTCAGCGTGTTTATGGGCAAAGCCCTGAGTGTGCAGTAACGTCCTGGTCCCAGTCCCGAGCCAATCTGGCATTGTTTGGAAGCATTGGGCAATGGCTTTTTGGGGCTCATTCTGCATGCAGAGCAGGAAGGAGCATCCCATCACATCCACTACAACACGGGTTCCCCTTAAGGATGTGGATGTTTGAAAGCAAGCCCAGTGTGCAGGAATCCCGCCAGCCTGAAACCTACTCGGAATTCAAATTAATTTGTGAGGAGGAACATGGCTCATGTGGAAATGCAGAGCCAGAGGAGACCAAAACTCAGCTAAAAAAGCTGTACATAGGGTAGGAGAATGTTTGGCATCCAATCCCCCTCTGAATTTCAAGATATATGAGTGTCATTGTTTGTGTGGGAAGGGTGATCCCAATTATCCAACTCTAAACTCACAGCACAGGTGAGTTAAATTTTTAATCCAAGATGACTTTATGCTTTTAGAGTTAAACATTCCAGAGGGTCCAAAAAGTAGTGACTTGGTTTAGTGATTTTTCTAGGACATAAACTTTCAAGGTTGCAGCATGGAAGTTTAGAACCTCCAATATTTTGGTGGTTCTTTGGACATGACAAAGTAATTCTCCCTCCCTGTGCAAATCCAAACCAAGAGTTCAGATTTCTCTTCCAGTTCTAGCCAAGGACTAGACACACCCTTTTATCTGCCTTTGGACGTAACAAAAAAGCCAGTAAGATGATTTAATGATTGAAGAAAACAACTGCTTTTGGTTTCTTTTCTTGGTCCTATTATTTCCTGACCTTTTTAAACAAGTCTCTCTTAACAAACCCTGGATTCTGTTCTGACTCCAAACAAAGTTTCAGCTCAGAGCACTCCTAAAGGAGAATTAAATGTCCCAACACAGTCCATCTGTACCTGCTAATGGCGAGTACACTGGGAAGTGGAAACCACTCCAAGCAACACACTCCTACAGAAACTAATCCTGGTTTTCCCAGTGAAGCCCAAAGGCAGAGCCATTCACCTCGTGTGTTTAGACACGCTGCCTTAGGTGCTCAAGAGCGGCGGGGACATCTGAAATTCNAGTTAAATTTTTAATCCAAGATGACTTTATGCTTTTAGAGTTAAACATTCCAGAGGGTCCAAAAAGTAGTGACTTGGTTTAGTGATTTTTCTAGGACATAAACTTTCAAGGTTGCAGCACGGAAGTTTAGAACCTCCAATATTTCGGTGGTTCTTTGGACATGACAAAGTAATTCTCCCTCCCTGTGCAAATCCAAACCAAGAGTTCAGATTTCTCTTCCAGTCCTAGCCAAGGACTAGACACACCCTTTTATCTGCCTTTGGACGTAACAAAAAAGCCAGTAAGATGATTTAATGATTGAAAGAAAACAACTGCTTTTGGTTTCTTTTCTTGGTCCTATTATTTCCTGACCTTTTTAAACAAGTCTCTCTTAACAAACCCTGGATTCTGTTCTGACTCCAAACAAAGTTTCAGCTCAGAGCACTCCTAAAGGAGAATTAAATGTCCCAACACAGTCCATCTGTACCTGCTAATGGCGAGTACACTGGGAAGTGGAAACCACTCCAAGCAACACACTCCTACAGAAACTAATCCTGGTTTTCCCAGTGAAGCCCAAAGGCAGAGCCATTCACCTCGTGTGTTTAGACACGCTGCCTTAGGTGCTCAAGAGCGGCGGGGACATCTGAAATTCAAATTGGAAGCCTCTGCTTTCAAAGGTTTGTCAGTGACTCGGTCTGTTTCTCAGCAGTGCTCTTAACCCAGACCAGATTTAAAGCAGCATTAGCAATTCAAAGCATCTCGAGGCAAGGACATAATCCTTACGGGGAGTAGAAACTTTGCTTTCCTGCATTTCCTAGCAGTAAAATGGTATCTTAAATTAGCAAAAAGAAGACAAAGTGTGGAAGATTCCCCTGGGAGAGAGGTTACCACGCTTGTTTCAACTTTCTGCTAAGAGGTTCCAGCACCAGGTAACCTCAGCTCCCGTAATTTCTATGGAGAGAAAACAGCAACTACACCTGAGCTGGCTGGCAGCAATAACTCTCCTCACACTTTGCATAATGAGGTCCCATCTATAGTCCCAGAAGTTGTTTAACCCTCAACTGTGACTTATTCCAGGCGACCAGCCAAGTGGATGCTTAAGGAGAATATATGTAGCTATGATCTTCACAGGCTGGTATTCATCTTGTCTCAGAAATTGTTTAGGGCGGAGAGGTTAAGAAGAATAGAGTGCAGGCTTAAAAAAGATTTGTTTCTAAGAGACACTTCACTAGATTCATTCAATTTAGCAAAGAAACTAAGGTTAGGAGAATGCCTTTTAGGAACTATTGTCTCATGGTAATTTAATACATAGGTTTTCAAAAGAAGACAGCAGTTAAGAGAAGTTGCAGTTCAGTCAGATAAGAAGCTCCCTCATTAGTATGGATTAGATCTAAACACCTTAGAATAGCTGTCAGCCTCTTTACAAGGCACATCCTATAGCCCTTCCTTTTAGGCTCTACAAGCCAAGCTCCCCAGAGCTCTTAAGACATCCTGTCATATCACAGACTCACCAACTAGTCTAAAAATATCCCTGAAGGAGAAAAAGATCCTGATCTAGATAAGGCAATTAGACCTGGTTTAAAGACAATTCACGATCAGACAGGCATTGTTCTCAAACAGTGCTATTCAGCACTTCCTATCAACAAGGGTTAGGAGCCTTCAGGAAACGAGGAGTAAAACTCCCAGCTCTGAGCCTGCACACAGCCCACACTTCTCTCCCCAGGCAAAGAACCAGCAGAGCTGCTGCTTGGGGTGTTTGTAACAGCATGAGGCCACTTAATTTGGTTTCCTCTGCAGCAGGTGGGTGTTTCCAGCATCTGCTCAGACAGTTAACACCTTGTGTGTGAAGGTAACGGTGCGACCGCACACAGAGTGGCTTTCCCCAAAATACCAACAGCAGATGCTAAACAAGACACAAAAGCTTTTTTAAAAGTTGTTTTAAATGTATTTGCTTCAATATGTTTTCACTCACTCACGTGCATTTCAATGAGATTCCAGATTGGGAATAACAAAGGGAGAAAACAGAGGTAGGAACGATTGGGATGAGAAGGCAGAAGGACAGGCCAAGCCTCAGCTGGGAGAAAGGGGTCAGCAAGACCCTCACGTGTTCAGCAAAGCCCCTCTGCCTGGGACAGCTGCACCCCAGGCACAGGGGCAGGCTGGGCCTTGGGAAGGACCTGGTGGCTCTGACAGCAACAGAGTGAAGGTGTAGTTATTTGGCTGGAGAGACACAGCAGCCAAGTAGCAGCTCCTGGGTTCATCCACAGTCACTTGCAAAACCCTCCAGAATGAAAAATGAGCTACACTTCACTGAAAGGGGAGGGCAAAGATATCCCAGGCAGCAATAACCCAGCATCCCCCAACTACAGAACCAAGCAGTCCCAGAAGCAGCATTTGCAGACAGGTCAGAGGTTTTGCACTTGCTCTGGCTCTGTTTTTATCCCATTTCCCAAGCCTCGGGGCGCTGCAAGTGAGACAGAGGCATTGTGACAACTCATCCACCCTCCAGAGAGGGGAAGGCAGCATCGTTAAACTCGGGCTGCTCCTGCAGGAACCCAAACCCCCTGGTTCCAGCACTGGTATCTAAGGGCAGGGTCTTTGGAGCAGAAGCAGCAGCAAATAGCTCATCCCTGGAGAGTTATTCTCTGAATAAATAGCTGCATAAACAGCTCTGCAGTAGCAGTCACAGTCTGGCTCTGGAGACTTTTATGTCTCCAGTTTCTAATGAGGACTGGTTTAATTTTTTTTTTTAACATCCTGTCTCCCTAATAAAAGTCATCTCCAATGTGGAATTGGCTCTGAGAATTGCAGTTCCCTGATAATAAGTGCTTTCAAGTGATGTGGCACGGTGATCAACGTGAAGGTTGGATTAAGGTTTACACTGCAGCTTCTGGGAGTCATAGAAGTCACTAATTACACACACAGCCCTCAGCACAGCAATGTGTGACGCTGCTCATGACTTCAGGGAGGACTCAAAGAGAAACTATTAGAAATTATTATTAGTTTAGCACTAAAATAAGAAAGCTCCTGTAACATTAAGAAGCAGGATTCCCCTCCAAGCAGAGGTTTATCTGTGCCTCCTGAGCAGGAGGCATCCTGAGGCTGTTAAACAACTCCCGCACGTGCTGCAGAGCAGAGGCCGAGAGCCGGGGGCTCCAGGAGTCACCTTGGAACTCAATTTCCATTTGCCTTCCCAAACATGGTCTTGGCTGTGAAAAGCCTGAGGAGTGCTAACACTTCATTTAGCCAAAGAGCTCCCACAACCTCCTCGAGCAGGACAGCAGGAGTGAGTGACTGTGGTTATTGCTCCTGAGGTATCAGCGAGATTAGATCTGCAATCAGGCAGATCTCAGCCCCACAGCGCAGGCAGCAGGGCTCAGGCTACTCTGGGGTTGTTCGGGAGTTTCTGTCGTTTCACTGTCTTTGCTTGGAATGTCTGACACCCAGACTGGGCAGGTGTGGCTGGAGAGAACACGGGAAGGTGTGTGGCAGCCTGGGACCACTTTGATTAAGGCAGAGAACACAGATCACCTGGGACACAAAAAGAAGTTAAAGCTGCCTTGGGCCTGTCTGTTCCCCACTTGTGCTCAGCTGCCACTCAGAATAACGAAGAAACAGAGAAGAGAAGTTGGGAATTTGAAGTCTCCAAGGTTCCTGGCTGTTAAGACAATAAACAGAGCTTTTAACCCAACCAAGTGCAGATCTGACCCAGAGGATGAAAGGTAGGCACTGATTAATTGCATCATTTTCTCCCTGGTCACAAGTGTTACTTTGCAGAACTGGCCAGAAGTGCCTCAATAACAAGCTGTTTGCGTTCAAAAATAGCCTTTTGTATGAGAAGATTTAAAGATTTTCCAAAACAAAATTATACAAAGATGTTTAAACTTTTATAGCCTGTCTTGAAAACATTAATGATTTTCTGAAATTATTCTGGATGTCTCAAAGAATGGTATGATAATGATCTCTAGGTTTCAGCAACAGTGATTGCCTAGCAAGGTCCAGTAAAGAAATTTTCAGTCGTGGTTTCAGTTTCATTCTCAAGGATTCAAAGCTAAAATTTTCAGTTAAAATTTAAAAAAAAAAAAAAAAGAACCACCTCCCAGCATGCAGAAATGACAAATGAATTTGGGAAATGCTTTGAAACAAACACCCTCAAAAAAATATGTCAAGCTTTTATTTTAGATTTCCTTTGTTTTCCAAAATTAGGTGTCATCTTTCAATCAGCACCACCACAGAGTGTGAGATTTGTGTTCACTATACCTGCATGTGTAACGATGCCAGTATAATTCACAGCAGATGTACATTTGGGGAGAAATTATTTTCCTCAGAATCTATTTGTGTGGGAGGATGAAGTATGGTTATAATGAAGGTGCTGTGGGAGCTGAATGACTTTGCATCTCAAGTACAGGTGCACTTGGGTGTAACTTAAACATAGTTTGCAATCTCTCTAAATGGAGCATTTATAGCCAATTACACTTGTCATTCACCTTGCAAATACCTCTATCTAATTTAACAGCATATGCAGCAGGCAGAAAAATAAAGGATATTATATTAGGTGACAGCAGACTAGAGGTGCAGGTATCTGCATCTGTATCTACTGCACATTTGGCAGATTCCTCAACCGAAAGAGAATGAATTCAGAGAGTGGCCTCCAATGCCCTTATTCTCCCTGCATCAGAAGCCTCCTGTCAAATGTAATCTCCTCCAGGAAGACATGTATCTAGCTGAGACTTCCCAAAACCTGTCCAAGTGATTTGGACACTCACTTCTCATTAGTAGTAGCAGCAAATGGGCGTGAGCATCTCCTAAATGCCTTTGGAAATCTCTGACAATTTTTTTT
>VYZS01018709.1:7311-20316 GCA_013400695.1 Neodrepanis coruscans | reverse complement strand
CTGGGTTAACTCTGCCTCTGGCAGAGATGTATGGAAAGTATGGAAAGTACTTTCATACAGGAGAGTATGGAAAGAAAGATCACCATATACATTCCCTTTCTTAAATTCTTTCCATGGGCGACTAGTTCCAACCTGACATGAAATACGGTCTTTGGTCTGATTCAGTAGAGTCAGATGTATGTGCTCCTCCATTTCATCTTTTCCCTTTTCCACTAATTCCTGAAGTTCCAATCATTTGTGAGAAGTCTTTCCTAGCTATATCTTCATCAGAGTTAGTATGTTTCTCAGAAAATATTAATTTTCAATAAAGCAGCACTTTACAATGTTTGTCATGTCAGTAAAATTTTCCAACTCAGTCTTTTTATGAACTTTCTCTGGGAAAGACAGAAGTTTATCCTTACACTTCACTATACCATTTTGCTTATGATTCACATAAAGTCTCCTTGACTGTGTGTGCAAGTCCTAAAAGTTCAAGCCCTGTTTTTTTCCTATGTAGCAGCAGTTTGCCTCAAGGAGCAATGTTCAAGGCATCCCACCAAAGTCCATGGAAAAGTTGTGATATGTTTCAGGAAGCTCTGGTTTATACTCTATCTGCATAAGCAGCAGGCTGGGCCAGTACAAGATATACCTACCTGCATTTGAAAAAAATCACAGAATATTAGAGTTCAAAAACAAATAGTACCTAGTGGTTACCCTATTTCAACAATTGTGTGGCTCTCCTGAAGAGTTCCAGATTATTTCAGAATATTCTTAAGAAGATTCAGTCCTTGATAAAACATTGAAAACAAAATAGATTTGTTCTTCAGTGAAACTAAATTCAGTGCTTATAAAGAAACAGGGGATAAAGATGGCAAGTTTCTTGTCTTGCTCCAACCCTGGAGTTGGTCTAAGAACTGCAACCATAAGTCTGGACAGACTGCTGCCAACACCAGCCTGTTACAGCATGCCCACAGTTCAGAAGAAGAAAAGATAGGGCTGAGCTGTCACAACTGAGACTGCTCCAGGCCTTTTTATGCCTCACAAAACGGCCATAGATGCTTTAGAATCCCATGGCCCTTAACCACTCCTTAGAAACTAATTGGTTTTCAGTGACCCAAATAGACAAACCTGAATAGATCAATTAATTACTCCACTACAGTCTACAGTGACCCACTATCCAGAACTGCAACATTAGAAACTTGGTCTGCCTGATCTTTGTCACTCAAGTCCTGGGATAGCCACAGCAGGCAATTTTGCAGTACATGGAATTGTCATTTTGACCCCAGCTTCCTGACAGCTCTAGTGAGGTAAGCTTCCTTTTTTCTTATAAGCCATCAGGAATGACTGTGCTGAAGGCAGCAACTACACTGAATGAACCTCCTGCCAGAGCAGCATTGAGTACTGAGTCCCAAAGTGCACCAAACACATAGGGCTGATTTGTCCTCAGGGAATTCAGGCTCTTCCACCAGAGTGAACATGTGAATTGTTCAGCACAAATTGGACACTGACTGCATTCCAATAAAAGGATTATACAAAACAGGGCTGGGAGGGTTCACCCCATCTGTCCCCCTGTTCCAAGGTAAGCTCAGCTCTACCTAAACCATTCCTGACAGATGTTTGTTGAACCTATTCTGAAAAAGATCCCATGACAAACATACTACAGCCTCTTAAATGATAAAAATAGCTTTTTCTAGTCTTCCACAACTCAGCTCATTACATGTTCCAACTATCTCAAAATACAAAGATGAAGGAGAAGTCAACTTTTAAATGTGGGAATAGGACTTAACGTCTCAATTTTATGGAAAGCCCTCATGAAGACAAGAATGACAGCACAGTCTCTCTCACATATTTATATTGAAAGAGAAGGAGGCCTTATAGAGTAGCCCACAAATGAGTGTAGGTCAGCTGATCTGCTCTGAAACTATAGCCATAGTTCTGCAATACTATTGCCTTTATACCAATGCTGCTGAAGGCACTTACAAATTACATGTGATCCACTTGAGTTCATGTTAAGTGCATTGGACCTCCTGGGCTCTGCAGGGCAATCTTCAGCTGCAACAAATGGCCCTGAGAGATTTTGTAACATATTGGAAGCCTTTAAAATAGAAATTAATAGAACATTTAGGAGAATAGACAATTGAATAGACAACTGATTTTAGCATAATAAGACAAGCCATTCTTAGAAAGAAAGGAAAAGAGAGAATGATTAAAAGGAAGTAGTGGAGTTTATAAGGGAGAACACAGCAGAGTGGGAGAGAAGCTATCTTTGACCAGTGGATTGATTGCCTAATCCAGACAAAACACATGAGGGATCTGCATTTCTGTTCTTCTCCCTGGAAGGCATCGTTAGGTGAGACAGAGCTATGAGTTAGCCTCAGGGAGAATAATAACTTCTGAGCTACATGGTTGCCTTGAATTCCTTGTGTCGCACTAGCTGCACAAACCTGGATGCCCCAAATCTTCCCCCTCACACATATCTGTGAGTTGCTTTTGCAATATCAATGACCTGAATATACAAGAGCAAAACTCTCAGAAAGAATTAGATTCAAGAGGCTTGAAGCTTCACAGGAATCTGAAAGAGCTGGCATTTAGGTCTTCATGGCCCACTAGAGCCAGTTAAAAGGTCAGAAATAAAAGGTTATTGACCTGTAGATTTTCTTGAGATTCAGAGGGCACCATGACTTCAGCCCTTGAGTTCTTCTCACAACAGAGGGATCATAAAGGGTTTGCAGGTCACTGACCCCACAGCATATGAAATCAGGAAAAGAACTGGTAAATTTACTCTGAATTTTATACGATTGCAATTGAGTTTTAAATAAATCACTAAGTAATATCACAAGCTCCAAAAGCTCATGAAGAGCACAAGTAATTGTCACTGAAAGAAATACTAAATGACGTTCTGTAGCCTAAATTACATAGCCAGTCAAATTAGAGATCATAAGGTCCTCTATGACCTCATGGTCCATGAATCTCTGCTGTTTCCCTATAGCAAAGCTAAGTCTCTCTGTGTCTGATTTTTCTTGTATTCCTTAAATTATATTTCTCATGAACTTCCTAAAAAAAAGCAGTTACCATTTCTTCAAACAAATAACATCCGTGCAAAAAACCATATTTTATATATTACAAACAAGAAGGGCTTGTTCTTGGTATACTGCCAAGAAAGCTTGAGAACACAAGTCTCTCTATCACTTTGATCATGAAAGACAAGTGGCTTCAGTTATTTGAAACTTTATTTGACAGGATAGAAGTAAGATAGGAAGTGAAATGTTAAACTCCACCATAAAGATCAATGCTTGACAAACATACAAGCAAAATAGAACAGAATAAGTGGTTTTCAAAAGACAACACAAGAGGAGGAAAAGACTCTGGTATACATTTTCTCAAATATCCCTTTTAAGCATTGCCCCCATGCAAGTGCAAATCTTGATTGTTGCTGTGTTCAAAGCACCCTCACTAATTCTAGAAAATCACTCACTTGCAACAGCAGATTGTTAGTGTTTAGCAGTGCTAACCAGCATCAAAATGCTGCTGCAGCTTTATGAGCACCTTTTCCTGCACATTTTTCCCTCACAGTAACTACATCCTTGAAGTAAATAGAATTAATCCTGATCTAGGCTGGTGGAAATGAGATCAGAATAAGTACCTTGTCCCTTCAACTGATAATCTTTGTAATAGTCTTCTCCTAAATAAAAGGCAAAAGCCACTGCCTGAAGATGTTACCACAATTTTCAGCCAGACTGAATATTTCTCACAAAGGAAAGCCTTGGAGAAATGTCATCAGAAGTGGATGTTTATTTTAGTTTGGTTCTTCTGACATTACAGAGCAACTGTAGTTTGGCTTCAGGCTAAAAGCATATATAGATGAAAGACCAATAGCTTATCTAGCCAGCCTATTAGTCTATTAGGATAGAACTGAACAAGAGAAAATTTTTGAAATGGAAATAGTTGCAATATTTTAAAAGATTCAAAGACTTGAGGAATTCTTTGTGCTTTCCTTCATTTGGAGTGTGTGTTTAAAAAACACTGGCAGACAAGATACTAAATGAGAAAGTAGGACCTGTGACTGCTGTTTTTATGATATTTTTATGATATTCTCAAAGTCATCTGAATCTTTCCTCTAGCCAAGAGAAAATACGTCTGCAGCAGTAACCACTGATATATAACTCACATTGCATGAGAGAGAAATACAACAAAACACATCTGCCATAGGCATTAATATTTTCTGCACTCTGCTTTGTATTCCAGAGGATAATCCTGTGTAGAAGGGCACACAATATGTACCCATTGGATAGCAAACCAGTAGTCATCATTTTTTTCCCACAGAAACTGCCCTTGCATGGATGTTTTCATTCCACAATATCACTTGGCAAATGCAAACTAGTTCATCCATTTTCATCAAAGGGCACACAATTTTAAACTACCTCACCCTTACCATGGAGGAGGAGCAAGTGTGGGAACCAGACCAGCTGATGTAGAGTAACATTTTATCTCCAGTGACTCCTTCACATACACATGGTTTGAGAACTGTCATGCTATTCTGCAATATTGACACCAGCCTACAGGGAAATCCATTTTCAACTCACACATAAGAAAAAAGAATTCAGTAAATTCTAACCAGAAATCCATGAGCCTTGAGACTAAGCCACCAACCTTCCTGCTATTGTTTTATCTAAGAAAATCAATTTCAGCTGTTAGCCCTTTTTCTTGCTCTAGTGAAAACTTGATCATAATTCAAGACAAAAGTGCACATAAATATTTGCAGTATGAAGGCTGGAATAATATGGTCGAACCTCAAGAGCTGTTGTACAGATCTCGGCAGACACTGTTGCCAAAATCTGGCTAGTAGGCCAAATAAGAGGCTAATGCATTTCCTGATCTACTTTCAGTCTATTTGATTCTGAGAAGATTTTGGAGAAGCAAGGAAAACAGAATACTCCCATCCTGTTTTTCTAAGAAGAATAAAACAACTGGGAATGCATCAATAGGCATCAAAATGATCATTGAAGACTCAATAGCCCTAGCCTGATGTCTGTGTAGAAGGGCACACAATATGTACCCATTGGATAGCAAACCAGTAGTCATCATTTTTTTCCCACAGAAACTGCCTTTGCATGAATGTTTTCATTCCACAANCTGGCAGACAAGATACTAAATGAGAAAGTAGGACCTGTGACTGCTGTTTTTATGATATTTTTATGATATTCTCAAAGTCATCTGAATCTTTCCTCTAGCCAAGAGAAAATACGTCTGCAGCAGTAACCACTGATATATAACTCACATTGCATGAGAGAGAAATACAACAAAACACATCTGCCATAGGCATTAATATTTTCTGCACTCTGCTTTGTATTCCAGAGGATAATCCTGTGTAGAAGGGCACACAATATGTACCCATTGGATAGCAAACCAGTAGTCATCATTTTTTTCCCACAGAAACTGCCCTTGCATGGATGTTTTCATTCCACAATATCACTTGGCAAATGCAAACTAGTTCATCCATTTTCATCAAAGGGCACACAATTTTAAACTACCTCACCCTTACCATGGAGGAGGAGCAAGTGTGGGAACCAGACCAGCTGATGTAGAGTAACATTTTATCTCCAGTGACTCCTTCACATACACATGGTTTGAGAACTGTCATGCTATTCTGCAATATTGACACCAGCCTACAGGGAAATCCATTTTCAACTCACACATAAGAAAAAAGAATTCAGTAAATTCTAACCAGAAATCCATGAGCCTTGAGACTAAGCCACCAACCTTCCTGCTATTGTTTTATCTAAGAAAATCAATTTCAGCTGTTAGCCCTTTTTCTTGCTCTAGTGAAAACTTGATCATAATTCAAGACAAAAGTGCACATAAATATTTGCAGTATGAAGGCTGGAATAATATGGTCGAACCTCAAGAGCTGTTGTACAGATCTCGGCAGACACTGTTGCCAAAATCTGGCTAGTAGGCCAAATAAGAGGCTAATGCATTTCCTGATCTACTTTCAGTCTATTTGATTCTGAGAAGATTTTGGAGAAGCAAGGAAAACAGAATACTCCCATCCTGTTTTTCTAAGAAGAATAAAACAACTGGGAATGCATCAATAGGCATCAAAATGATCATTGAAGACTCAATAGCCCTAGCCTGATGTCTGTGTAGAAGGGCACACAATATGTACCCATTGGATAGCAAACCAGTAGTCATCATTTTTTTCCCACAGAAACTGCCTTTGCATGAATGTTTTCATTCCACAATATCACCAGTATAACAACTACAGCCCAAAAAATGTATCTCATTTGATATTTCCACCATTTCTAATGCTCTGACAACACTTGCTGTGTATGTGTTTTTCATGCTGGACATCTTGCTTGGAGCACAGGAATTTTGGTTGGAACATTTGTATGCACCAGACAGATCTTATTGTATGAGGTGAGATATACTGACACATGCTATTACAACAATAGTTGTTGTATTTAATAATAGCTAGAGATATTGCAACCATTAATCCCAGTAGGCCTGGATCTTTTCTATTTGTGTTGTTCTCCACCACCTATGACCTAATGCCTCTGCTGTGTTTGGCAATACCCATTGATCCTCTCATTTCCTTCTATAACTTGGCCATTATTAAGAGCTGAAAGCCTTCACTTTCCCAGCTCATTATTTTCTAGCTGTTTTTAAATTACATCCAAAAGTAATGCCAACTGACATACACCCTGAAGCAAAAGAGAGAGAAAGATCAGGAGAGCATTACCCTGAAAAAAGAACTACAGGATCTCATTGTGTTTTTCCATGGCTATTCGAGTTAAAAATTTTCCTTCCACTCCCTTAGTTCTTCCCATGCTTATAGAGTTGGGAATTTGGGCACTACCGTTGCTGATGCAGTGTTTGGGCTAAAGCCAGGTACCAGCGCTACTCAAAAACTTTCAAAACAGAGGTAAAGGTTCATCCCAGTACATTGCAGCAATGACTGGAGCAATAGGGGTATTTTCACACAGATTAATCCAACAACACTAGCATATAACTATTTAAACTGTTCTCTGATTTGCACTAACTGGTCAAACCTGTTCTAACAATAGCCTCTGGCTTTGAAAGCAAGCAACTCTCTGAAGCTGCTGCTAGAAGGAATCTGATGTTTCAAATGGAATTATTTTACACTCATTTGGACTTTCTTCAGGAAACCATAAATGATTTTTGGAACAAGGCAAAGTCCTCCAGTTATCTCCATAGATCAGTCATCACTCTTAGTCTGCAGCATTGAATAAATTTTTTCTCACCTTAGCAAAACATAGCATTGTCGGCAGATTGCATATTCCCACCAGGTACTTTAACATAAGCTGTTAATGACTTGTGAATTCCATATGCAGTCAGGCAGAGAAGACTTATTTCATACTAAGCAGGTAAGCAAAATTTAAACCAGATGATTCCAAAAAGGAAGGAAAATAAAAATATATAAAATATATTAAAAAAGGAAGGAAATATAAATTTAACACAATTTTATATGCTTGAGCAGAGGGGACAAAGCATGGTAAGAAAATAGCAATAGATTGACAACCTTCAGTGCTTACTTGAAAGACTTGTTTTCAAGAAACTACTGCACATGGTACTCAGTGCCATGGTCTAGTCGACAAGGTGGTGATCAGTCAAAGGTTGGACTTGGCAATCTCAGTGGTCTTTTCCAACCTAAATGATTCTGTGACTCTGTAAAACAAGAAAACCAGCTCAACCTAGGAATCCTAGAAAGAGGCTAAGAAGTTCTTGAAACTACTTATAAACCTTGACCTAGAGCATCCATTTAATATAAAAGGTTCTTGGTCAATTTCTGATTTTTTCAGCTGGACCATCAAGACACACTGAGACACTTTAATTGCATTACAAGAAATCAGCCATGTGAATACCATTTTGAATTTCATCAGCCATCATGTGAATCCAATTTAACCTGCTTTTCAGTTCAAACAACAGAACTACATAGTTAGGTGGATTTAAACAAGTCCTCCCTTTATGTAATAGCAACATCTGTTGGAGTGGAGGTATGACGCAAATGAAAGGTTTTTGTAACACTTTACCAGAACCTCACTACACTTGAAACCTCACTTCACTTGAATGAGGAGCAAACCTGGTATTTGCAATCAATCTGGTTCCCATAATTAAAGGCATCTTCTAAATCTCCTCCTTAGTGGCAAGAGACTCTATTTACCAGTTAATTAAAGACTATTTCTTAAGCTCTTTCAGAACAGACATTAAAAAAAATAGTGAGAATGCAAGGTTGAAATTACTGATTAGGCTCTAGGATAAAGATTTACTAACTAACTCGTGTGCCTCCATTTTTAAATGTCTTGTTTCCTTTGAGATAGCTGAGAGTGAGAAGGAAGGTACACGTATCCTTACAGCTTCATGGACACAACTGAGCTTACTAGAGCCGCATGCCCTGGTTCGGCAATGGAACGACGGTGCTGGCACACCTGGACTCATATGTGCTGGCTGCATGGCAGGTCACTCATCCCCACTGGCAGGGGATCCTGAGTACCACACAAGAGAGGAGGTGAAAGGACAGTAAGGTATTGATTAACACAGTTGGAAAAGTAGCACAACTTTATGACTGTCAGACTGATCAAGGTAGAAGTATATATGTGGTATCTTCAGATGCCAAGATGATTTCACTTAGAACAATTCTCCTATGTTTCATTCTAGCCATTCAGCTCATTAATTTTCAGAGTAAGGGTGGTCAAGGTGTCTGGATTCTATTTAAGGCTATGAAAAATCAGGATTCATTTCTGTCCCACACCACAAGCTTCTTTTGTAACCCTTTGTTTTCACAGTGTAAGATAGAAAAAAATTACAGCTTACATGGTTACACCCCTGTGACTCCTTCTACTGAAGTGATTGCTCAGTAAAATCACCTACACAAGATTCTCTGTCTCTCTTTGCCAATGCACTTGGTGGAGCCGTCCCTTGAGGAAGAACAAATGTACTATAAACCACCTGGTTTCTGGGAACCGTGTCAGTGGGCACAAAATTGGTGTATCAGCTAAGGGAACACGTTTGGGCTATTCTTAGATCCTAACGTTTAACTGCAAAATCAGACTTTCCAAAGGATTTTCAATTATTTTAAAAGCATCCACTAATGCATCTAACCAGTTATGGTAAGTTCTTGAAGATTTAGTGCAGAATTGTCTGCATTGCATATCATCCAGTCAGGGAGAATTGAGTCTTCTTCCTGCCCCAAGCCAACAAGTAGCATCACATGCAGGTCAGTACAGCCCAAGCACAACTTGCTACTGCTTCAGCTAACATAGTCTAATATAGAAAAAGTGATGGTATAGCCACAGAATAACATAGGGCCTTGTCAATTTTTTCCAGTTTGCTGTTACAAAATTCTCCTGCACTTCTCCTTATAAATGTTCTCTGAACATTTGCAGTAGTTAACTGCATAAGATTTAATTTGATAATACTTCTCTACCTCACAGCCTGGATTTGAAAGATTTATTTAGGTTCAATGCAGATGGCTGTTCTGTCCTGTGCAGCTTCTTACACCATCCTTACCAGCATAAAATCAGCACCCCTGGGTGCTGCAAAGGACAGATGAGTATGAGGGCAAGGGGTGTTTTCTAGGTATACACCTGTACATGTAACATGTTACATGCTAACAAGCTTTGGTTTAGAGCAGATAATGAAATATGTGCATAAAGGCAATTTATTGAGTCTTATATTCAAAGGAAGTTAATTTTCCTGTTCCTACGTGTCCCCCCTTGCATATCAGTTTTCCCTTCCCACAAAAGCCCTATCTCCTCCTCAGGTGCTCCTAACCTTCCTACGGAAAGGCTGAGGAAGTGATGCAGGCTCCAGCCCGATGCCTGTGGCACTCAGCGAGTTGAAAAAACACCACACTGCAAGAATCACACACCACAATGTGACTCTATGAAGAAAGCCTTCATATACTGTAATAACCTAGCAGACAGGCATGAAACAAGGATAAAATCTGACACAAAAGCATCTTGATTACTTGCACTGTGTACCAAATCAGCTGGCTTTTTTCCAAATGATTACATCTTGCTGAGTATTTTCAAATAGAGGCTGCATAAAATATCTCAAGAGACAAGGGCAGTTCTCACTATGCTGTGCAGCCTAGGTGGTGCTCCCTACGTTGGTTGTGTTCACAGCCCTGGATTCAGCTGAAAACTACACTCATGGTCTTCAGAGGACCGTCTGTCTTGTTCCTGGCTCTTGCTGTTTCAAAAGTCATTTGCCTTTCCAGCAGAAGTAGTCTCCTACCTCTGCTGGCTTGAACATCTCCTTGTCCTCCGTACAGTTGTCTCTTAGGAAACTTCTTTCTCCACCAGTTAGATTAGCTTTTGGAAAGCTCTACCTCAACTTCCTTTGCCCTTCTACACATCTTCTCTAAGTAATTCTACTTATTTAATCCTCCCTTTGGACTCTTTGCTCATCCATAGGAGGGAAGTGTGACAGAAAAGTAAATCTTCAGCTGTCGTCACTTATCCCCTGGCAAGAAGAAGAACTGACAACCCAGGGTTTTCCCATGGCTGAGCAAACTAGAACCCATGGGCTACACGTTTGCCAGTAAATTAAACCACTAATCTGTTGTGCTTAACTGTTACAACAGGTCTAGGCACACTTTCTTCCGGTGCAAATTTACATTCTCTTAAATATTACTGACTTATATCTATTATTGATTGATTGTCAGATTCTGTTCTTGCAATGGGCTGCTTTTACCTCTTCATTGCATACTTTTCAACAAGACTGATCTGCTTCAATTCTCTGATCAAAAACTGATCACAAACTGCAAAAGACAAACACTACTGTGATTAAAGTCGGCAAAGTGCAATGCCATGCAGCTTGCTCTGTTTGTCTAAGTTACTCCAACGCCCAGCATCAATCAAGAGGTGAAAGTTGCTGACAAAAGCCACCTTTCATGAACATTTCCTCATCCCACTACTTTCTCAGCCTTTTCTTTCTCCCCTGGGAAACAAGCAGCTTTTTTGCTTTGCTCCCAAACTCTCCAAAAGAGTATGTTTCCCAGCAGTACATGGACTAAAAAAGTCCCTTTGGAGCACATCACAGTTCCTCATTACCTTTCTGTGATGAAAGAGTTTCATCTTTCTATTATTCACAGGGCACAGCACAGAGAGGTCATAATGTCTTCAATCACATACAGCCCCATCTCCTCCTTGCTGACAGCAGGTACAGTCACGCAGTAACAACTCAGCCCACACTCTTCATTACTTCATCCAGAACTGGACACAAAACACAGGCACATCTTCAGGGTTTAGGAAGAACATACACAAGACATCAGGTAAAGAAAAATTCCCAGTCTTGAAAAAGGGAGAAATTTATGAATGTTATTTCAGAAAATTGCCTCCAAAACACAGAGGTCCAAAACAAAGGAAAAAAGTTAGCTGTGCATCTAACAAGTTGTAAATTCTTGGGAGGGCCTTAAACTCTGAATTTCAGTTCCCAGCCACACTCAACTTTCACTTAGTTTTTCCCAAGTAACCCTATCTCCCCAGAAAATGGCAGAAACACCTGAGATCTGTTCCCTGTAACATTTTCAGCAATTAACATTTACAGACAACAGTATGAGACAAACAAGACAATTTAATTAAAATTATTGCTTCCAGATGGGAAAGACAATTTCTTATTCTGCAGAGATTATACGCTAGAACAGTCTGTTGCTTCCACCCATTTAATCTTCATAACCAAAATCAAAGTTTTCGTTGTATTCTACCAGATGTACATGTAAGAGTTCTAGCAATGGGA
The DNA here is from genome assembly GCA_013400695.1 of Neodrepanis coruscans. Lineage (NCBI taxonomy): Eukaryota > Metazoa > Chordata > Aves > Passeriformes > Philepittidae > Neodrepanis > Neodrepanis coruscans. Next base: position 8,577 of record VYZS01018709.1, on the reverse strand, counting down.
TACCTTGAATCTCATTGGCTTTGGATCAGGAGCAAGTCCTGACCAGACAACATGGGTTTATATTATGGTACACCTTTCACAGTGTGCAGACACTCATGCAGATTTAAAAAAATACATATTTTGGGTAGAAATAGCCAAATAAAAGGTTTTTGAGCTTCTCAAGCTAATAAATACCAAGTTTTGAATTAATTTAAATGCCAAATTGAATGTTGCCAGCAAGGTTGATATTGTTTCAGCAGAGGCAAAGAGANGCAGTTAACTATTTGGCAGTCTGTCCTGCCTTCACAACAAACTGCTTTGCAGCTTTGGTATGATGATTTAGCTAATAACATGTGGAAGCTGAGCAGTACTTTCTCCTTTCAGATCCTTGCAGAAATATAGAGTATTTGGCTACAACCATCAAGTTAAATAAAAACAATCTTTTGATCTTAGAAATCCCAAGAGCACCATTGTTTCCTCCAGCTGCACAACAGTGTGCATGTGATTTTTTGAGAGTGAGCCCAAAGCAGAGGTATGGAGATCTGAAACACAACAGGAAGTTTGAGGTCTGAAATAATTATTTTCATAAGGGCTGATGCCTTTCTTGAAGATTTGCTTTTCATCTCTACACATTGAACTGGTGAATAAACCATGTCTTCTACTCTCTTTGTCCAACAAAATACACTATTTGCTCACTTGCTGATAAATTTATGCCTCCTTAAAAAGCCTCTTATACTGTCATTTTAGACTTTTCAGCAACACCTTCTCTGCCTACCGTATATCAGTGTCCAAAGAATGCACTATTAGCAAGATTTGTACTTGGTTTGCTATAGGTCTACGTAACAGGTTCTGCTCTGTTTCATGCACCCATTTCCTACCTAATTTCTTCATGAGTGCTACATCGTCAAAAAGATCTTAGCTAATGGCACACTTACTAGACAAGAACAGAAAATATTTTCTTCCAAATCTTACATATTCTAATGTATTTGCTAGTCAACGCCCCAACCCAGAGATTATTTACCTTGTCCATTGGAAAGATATATCCTGGCTATAAAATGACATTGATTTTTAGGTGTCCGCCTTATCATAAAAAGACTGATCTTTACTTTATTGTATTATCAAAACATATATTATGTGGGGGACCAGCAGACTATAACTCATATACATGGACAATATATTCAGGGTTCACAGAGTAAAAGTCATTGTGAAAGAATCATAGAATCATTAAGGTTGAAAAAGACCTCTAAGATCATTAAGTCCAACCACCTAGAAGACACCACCTTGTCC